>OZ035883.1:67525916-67636490 GCA_964034835.1 Muscina levida
TTGGTAGCAAATGGTTCTGTCAGATTAATGCCTATTTTCAATGAAGATTTCGTATCAGTCAGTGTCATCCCTCAAAGTAGTATCAGCTTCGCAGCAATACCAAACACAGCCATAGTATCTTATAAGTTCTGTTGTATCGGACTGTCGAATGCAGCTTTTTCCTCGTTTAACAAATGGTAAGTGTCGATCTGCATTTCTTGGGTCTTCTCTAGGATTGGGTGTATATGGCCGTCAGCCACACTAATATGGTCCAATCTGGTTCTCTAAGACGGGCTTTAAGCTTTCACATAACCCACTAGACAGGACCTTGTATGCGATGGCTAAAAGGCTGATCCCGCGAGAATTAGTACACACACTTGGATCGCCTTTCTTAAGCACAGGACATAGAATACTCAGGTCATCCAATCAACGGCCATGTATTCCTTGAGCCAAATCGTGTTTATGAGCTGGTGCATGCAGGTTGCCAGCTCATCGGCCATAACAACTCTGCCATCCGTCTGTCGGCTCGCGAAGCTTTATTCTGTTTAAGCCATGCACTAGCCGTTGACTAATGCTGCCTTCTGAAATGAGCAGAATACGAAAGAGTTTACTCCATATTTGCAGCGCACTTTTCGTGTCCCTGACCAGATTTTCATCTCTGTCCTTAAAGGTGGGGATCCTTGTTTCCAAACCTTTGCTTTATACCTTTTGGTAGGACTTTCGGTCTTAACCTCTATGCCTGCAATTTTCGATATGCTGGCTCTCTATTTTCTCCTATTAACGGTTTTCCAGCCTGAAGATGCGTTTCATTTCCCTCCTCTTCTCATTCTATTGTTCCGTCGCCTCACGTGTTGCCATTGGCTGCAGTTTTATTCTTTTCCTGAGACAGGGCGCGACATTCGCCATCGTACTAGAGCTTATCTGAGCGTAGTAGTTTTTCATAATCTAGTACGCTAGTTGTGGCACTGGTCATAGAATTCGGAAGGGAAATTGTTTGATGTAATTGAGAGAGTTGGTCCTAGTTGGCATTGGCTATCTCGGTTGTATGCGTTTGGTTATGAGCGTTTTAAGCATCACTTAATCCCAAATACTGTATTTTGTTAAGCAAATTGTATGTTTTTATAGTTCTTAGTGTTTTTATAATGTTTTTTTTATATTCAACTATTTACTAAAGAGAGCCGTTACCTACTCCGTAAAATGCATCGGTTGCTCAGCAATATGCCTTTCACATTTGCTCCACGGCATGCCCGGGAAACAAGTAATCTAACGGACGTTGTGAGGGTGCTTGGGGACATCCAAGGAAACATTCCGATTAATCCCAAGGAAATAACTATTAGAAATCATGTATCAGAATACAAGGACCGTTTGCCAGAAATATGTTTGGAAGAAATGGGTGGACCTAAAGTCTTTTTACCTTTTAAGCGATAGTAATTAAATATACTCATACAGATACTCATTATAAAAGAACACATATAGGGTTTTATGAAAAAGCCTACATTATCAATATATGATCCTTGATTATTTTGCAACTGTTGCAATCTAGAGCGCAAGTTTTCAATAACGGCTCTATAAGAGTTTCAACTTTAAAGAGCCACTCCGTCTAACGTAAAGTGGAAGCAAAACATTAGTTTAGAGCAGTGAACGGCAGCCCAATACAACCACAATATGTGTTTATGTTGGTGAGTTGCTCTCTTCCCTCTCTCACTGTAGTGAAGGAAATTGTTATATAGTTTTTTCATAACTATAAACCAAATTATAATACAAAAATCCAGGAAATAATTAATAAATATTACTGCCGTGCGCGTGGCAACGTACATTAACATATTAGAATTCATTTTTTACCGAAAAAGTGAATTTATTTTATAGCCGTGCTAACAAGAAGCGTCGACACAACCGCGTCGGACGAATGCTCAAGCGAGAGTGAATGCATTTGTTTGTTTTTGTTCAATGTGTGAGAGAATACATGTGTGGCTCTCGCGCTCATGTGGCCCATGGGCTACCTCTCGCGGTTGACTGGTTTAGATAATAAAGTTCATCATTTGGACGTGCTGCTCAATTAGGGGTTATACATACGCAGCCAAAATAATATGACAGCTACACAACGCCAACATCGACTCGTACCAATTGAAACCTCCTTTCCATCCCTTGATGGGTTATAGAAAAGGTACCCAAAAAAAAAAACTGAACTGAAATAAAAAAAAACACTAATGATACCAAGCGGGTTTGTATTCGTGTCTTGGTATATTACACTTTAAATCTTGTAGCTATATGTTTTATACCCTTACAAATAATTCGTTCTTACTTTGGTAATCTTCTTACCAATTCAAATCTTTGCAATAGTAATGAAAATCTTAACTTATTACTTTACTCAATGAATTTTTAATTATCTAAACAATATCTATCATTATTCTATTTCTCATCATTCCCCAACGTACGTACTCTTTTTTTTCGTGGAATATGCAAACATAAAATAAAATCAAAAAAAAAAAAAAAAAAAGTTGAACGTTTGTTGCCCGTGTTTTTGTAAACTTTTATGACCAAACGGAAGATTTATACACGAGCATTAAATGAATAAAATGATTTTGAACAGACAACCAACCGATCATCCGGGTAGTTTGTAGATAAAACTTTAATGACAGATATAAAGTAAAGTAATTTAATTACACTATGGCATAACACTTTTGAGAAGATCAACAATATAAATAATTAATTAATAGTTTATGCACTGAAACTTAGTTGGAATGTTTGAAAGCAAATTAAAAATTAAAGCACAGCCAAAAAGTATGAATGATAAGTTCTAGTATTTTATGCAGTATGCTTGGATGGTAGAGAATTTATGCAATAACTTGTACTAGTATAAATCCGCAACTTACATATGAGCAATGGTAAAATATACTATTTCTGATAAAAAAAAAACCTAAATAGAAATAAACTGCAGAAAATGAAACTTTACAGTTACAGTCAGTGTCGCCAAATGTCAACTTTGTATCTTTAAGCTATTCTTGGTTGATATAGATATTAACTCATTCGAGTTAGAAACGCATATCCCTGAATTTGGTATTGCTGCCACCAGAGCTGTAAACTAATCATTACAATTTGTACTAATTACTGCTCAATTACAAATACAAGTACATCTAAAAAGGAATTGAAAGTTAACTACAATTCTAATTACATGAGGAATTGGAATTAAAACTAAAAGTCTCAACTACACAGGTAATTGTACTTGATAGTAATGATTCCTAATTACTTTTCAATTAGCTCAATTACTTTTTAATTACAAGGAATTGAAAGGAATTAAGAGGAATTGCAGCAATTTGGAAAGGTCCGTTTTGTTTTCAGTTATTAGAGAGTACCCAAACCTTTATTGAAAAAAATATAACGCATTGATTAAACAATCAAAAAATACAATTTATTTTGTTTTAATTTTTTATTAATTATAAGGAAATTAAAAATTATTAGTGGAAAACTACTAGTTATTATTTTAAGAATTAAATTTTTTAAATACTTTCGAACATGGTAGGTAATGATTACTTGTACTTGAGTTTACAGCTCTGGCTGCCACATAATACACCTTTGTGTAAAATCAATGGTACAACTGTAAACTTTGTATTGCTTACTACCAAAGATCCCCCCTTGCGCCAAATCAACTCAAATGAATATCATAGCCTCATACCATCAATTATAAACTTTCGCATTTAAAATAATTTCATTAATCGCTCTGTGTGCAAATAATTCACATCTTAATAATGATACAAACACTTTGTATCCGTTTCAATAACAATTTTTTTTTATATTTACACAAACTACAACTAAATTCGACCTGCTATATCGCCCTCCTCTGCAGTCCCTCTGCATTCCCCTTCGATATCCATTCATTTGTCATTCTACTTTAGTAGTTGTTGTATGTGTTTGTAACTGCACAACAAAAGTTCCTGTAATTAATTATAAAGTCCATATTGTTGTTTCTAAGTAATTGACTTTACAGTTTGTAAACTTTGATTTTACACTAGAAGAGTTGACGTCATTGTTTATTTATTGTTAAATGCAATTAAGTTTTAGTAATAGACCTCAATCTTTCCCCTGTATGTATATTTATAGGGAGCGGGAGTCATATGTTGGCAGCTGATTGTGGTGAGGAGGGCGTGAGGGGCGAAATTACCCTATTTCTTCGCCCCCTTCCCTGTTATCACTAGTTAGTCAGTCAGTCAGTCTGCCCTGTGTTTACATTTCATTCCATTACAATTGTACTCTATGTAATTTATATTGTCAGGGTTAGGGTGGCAAAGGCATTTAGAAATTTTTGGTACATGGGTTAAAAAGAACTAGTAGTAAATTTAAAATTGTCACGTGATTCAAAGCTATTTTTGTTGACCGTCGCCAATGGTGTTGTTTTAGTCCAGCAAGGCCTTTTTTTAAAGATTTTCGTTTTGAAGAAATGTATGGACCAAAAGTCTTTTTACTTTTCTAACGATGTTAGTCTAGCAAGGCCTTTTTTTTGAAGATTTTCGGTTTGAAGAAATGTATGGCCCAAAAGTCTTTTTACTTTTCTAACGATTGTAAGAACAAAACTAGAAAAATTAGATAAAAACTTTTTACCCATTTTGAAAGTCCACATGTAGGGTTTTGTAAAAAAAACCTACATCATCCATATGTGATCCTGGATTATTTTTCAACTGCTACAACCTAGAGCGAAAGTTTGCAAAAACTTCTCGATAGGTGTTTCATGAATATGTAACTTAACTTCTAAACAGGCATTCGATTGCTGTTAAAAAACTTTACTTTGAAGGTATCCCCAAAGAACAAAGTCCCATGGGTATAATTTCGGGCTACGAGGTGGCAAGTTTATAACACTTCTTGTGGGTATCAGTTTTTATCCAAAAGTTCGTGAACTACACCCGATGTAGAAGTGTGACCTGTTACGCCCTTTAGCTGTAATTGCAGTCGCTGATTTAAAACTATGAAATAAAAACATTTCAAATATAATGAGTTAAAAACCAGTAAGAATGTTGCAGTCGGTCAACCCGACTTAAATACACCCTCACTATTAGTGAACCATAAAATTTTCTATTATATTGATATAATGAATCGATTTCTAAAGTGGGCGGAGTGGTACATTTGCATGAGAAGTACTAGAAGGGGCGCGGCTAGACTTCCAGTTTTTTTTCTCCAAAACTTTGTCCTGTTATAGCTTAACAAAACACAGAATTTGGGCACGATCGTGTCGAGTGTATTGATATTATTACTCTATCTCCAAAGTGGGCGGAATGATGTATTTGTATAGAAGGTACCAGCGGGGCGGGCCATGTAGCCCATTTGCGAAAGTTGTCGTGCGTACCAGATGGCCAGACAGACAGACGGGCATAGCTCAAACGACTTAAAACGTCATAAATCGAATTTGGTTCAAAGAAACCTAGGGTCTAAAGTGACTCCTTCTTTGTGTTACACTTTTGGGTCGTATCAAATGTTATGGGTAAGAGAGTAACCCGTACGGTGAGGGTATAAAAACTCATCATACATATGCGATCCTTAATTATTTTACCTAGAGCGAAATAACTGCTCGTCCATGAAAACGTTTCTTTATTTCCTTAGGAGACACTGGACTGAAAGGTGGCCAGTTTATAACACATCATGTGGATATCAGTTTTTACCAAAAAAAGAAAAAAAATACTGCAGCCAATGAGAAAATACATTCTTTGAAAGAACCATTAAAATTCTGCAGCTTTGGAGCAAAAAAAATCTTCTTAGCTCTTTATAAACCAAGGACCAATATTGCCTCTAGTTCTGAACCTTGGTCGGCCTAAACGTGGCTGATTCATTACTGAACCTGTCTCCTCGAACTTTTGCATCCATTTTCTAATCAACTGAATCGATAAAGATTTAGATTTGTATGCCGTGTGTTGTAAAGAGCTCTACATTTTCGTGGCGGTAAAGTCAAATGACATACGTTGTAGTCCGCTAAATAACGCTATGGCTCTGAATTCCCAGTGACCGATCTTACATTTAGTAATACATCCGTTCCACCCTGCTATGGCTCGACACAACTATCCATTTAAAAATAAGCGAACTTTTGGTTCACCCTGTACTAAGGACTCTCAATCACTCAATTTTAATACGCTTTACAAAGTCGTTGGGACCGGCCGTGGCATAGTGGTTAGAACACGCGACTACCATGCGGGAGATCGCAGGTTCAAACCTGGCTCCAGTCATCTTAAAAGAAAAAAATAAATAAAATTTTCTTTCATTGTCGGCTCCCCTCGAATGTTGGTGACAGCAACTTCGCAGTATTAAGCGTCGATTCCATCGTCGTGTCTAGTAAGAGCTTCTCAAACAGTGACGTTCGCATTCGTCGATAAACAAGAAGGTGCCGTTAGTTGTGAATCTAAAAATAGAAAGCGTGTTAATTCACAACAACGCGAGAAGCTATCCCATACCTCATTCATGGGGTGCAAAGGGAAATTAAGTTTTTTTTTAAGTTACAAAGTCCTTGCGGTTTATAGTTGAGTACATTAAATGCACGATAGATGGCGCTCAAGTTATTGAATGCAATTTTATTCGCTACAAATTCCTAAGCATAATTGTTAATTTCCCGAAAGAACCCATAACGTAGATACAGCTTTAGTGTGGCACTAAAATAGGCTAGGTTAGGTAGTGGACACGTGTAATCTGGTAAAAACAAGATCACAGTACACACCGAGATCTGCTGATCCATTGTGATTGTCCGTTAGAAAGGAAGGAGAAGAAAGGATAGAGGGGAGGGATAGAGAAAGAAGTAAAGTCGTGGGAACACCAATTCTTATCTTGGTCTAGTAAGCCATGGAAGGCACCGCAAGAAACTCCTACTGGGACTGAGGATTGATACACTAGGTCTTCTATGTTAAATGTCAGCCTTCTATGGGCTAGACCGGGTCAGCTACAAAGAAGTTGTTCCATCGTCATCCTCTCACACATTTTCAGTAGTCCGATATGGATCTATGCCATTTGCCTGTCAGTTGCTTGATATTGCAATGGCCTGTTAGAATTCCACAGGCGAGAGTCAGGTCATTCCTACACAGGCCAATAATGTACTCCGATCAGGATCTGCTCTATTTGGGCCACAGCCTTTATGCAGTCGGTTCGGGAGATCCAATGTCTGCTGGCTGTTTTCCACATTCGAATTCATAAAAGAGTCCTAAAATGATCTTGAAATATGTTTAACTTAGACTCCTTAAGTTATCTATATAACAAATTTTATAGACACTTATGTACAAATTATTGATAACAATTATCACCAATTCTAAAACTTTTGACTTACTCATTTTATGGGAGAGCTTCTAGCGCTTTTGAGTAGCTTTTACTAGACTGTCGAATAACTCTACTACTTCTGTCGACAAAATCGATAGGATGCGCCAATGAAAGAAATGTAAATGGCTGAGACAGAAATCGAATCTAGGTCTCCCGCATGATAATCGCGGGTTCTAACGATCACTAAACATGCTTTGAATAGGAAAGGCACTGTGACAATCATATAAAACCCCAGAAGCAAATCACTTCACAACAAGACTCTTAATATACGCTCACGATTTACTAGGACTAATGCTAACTATAAAGTCCTTGTTCCTTTTTTAATTTGTATTTATCGGTAAATCTATGAAAAACTGTCTAAAATTGCGATAATTTCAGGGCCATATATAGAAAGGATTCTAGGTGCCGACTGACTCGACACTACTGCTATGGTCACCCGCATGATAGTCGCGGGTTCTAACCATCATGCTACGGTCCGAAGCATACGTTGAATAAAAACAGGGCCTACGACTATCATATAAGACCTCAGAAACAAATACCTTTGAAACAAGAGTCTTAATGTATCCTTGTGATTTACTGGGACTAATGTTAACGACAATTTCCTGGCTGCTTAATTTAAATTAATATTAGTAAACCTATAAAAAACGGTCTCCATTGCGATAATTTTGGAGTCATATATAGAAAGGATCCTAGTTTTAATTAAGTGTTTTTAAAACTAACACCTATTAACGCAATCCTTAACAATCGGGAAACTTTGAATAGTAAGGACTCAAAAAAAAATTTGATGACCTTCAATTGTGGCAGTCTTCCGCTCTAAAATAACAGGCAAATTGTTACAAGGGCAAACTGGAGAGGGATGATTTGAATCTTAAAATACACAAGGAAATTTCTACTAGATGCCCTACCTTTGCTATGCAACAACCTTCAGAGTAGGTGCAAGGCTACAGAGTGTAATAAAAAGAGTCGGCTAATCTTCTCAAAAACCAGGACTCTTTCTCAGAAGACGTTAATCTTGAAATTTGATGATTTGTTTTTTCCAAAAAATACTACCACACTTCGAGTTTCCGTCGTCCAAAATAAAGGGAATCCCACTTCAGGAATGCTTTATAAGTTAGTACACAAAATAAGCGATAGGCAGCGCTCGAGTAGTTGAATGCACTTTTATTAACGTATGAATAACACATAACATAATTTCGTAAAGCATACGTCACATACTTTTCATCATACTAGTTAACTAGGGATGATTGATACCTAAAAACCCACAAGAAAATTTCTGCTAGATGCCCTTATCTTTGATATGCAACAATCTTTAGAGTAGGTGCAAAGCTACAGAGCAGAACAAAAAGCGCCGGCTAAAAATAACAAAGGACTTTTTCTCAAAACATTTTTATGGAATTTGGATAAAGATTTCAGAAGACGTCGTTCTTGAAATTCGATAATTTTTTTTATTTTTTTTTTTTAAAAGAAAAACTTCCCCTCTTCGGGAACACGAAGTCCAAAATAAAGAGAATCCCACTTTAGGAATGCTTTATAAGTTAGTTCACAAAATAAACGATAGGTAGCGCTCGAGTAATTTAATGCACTTTATTAAAGTATGAACAACAAATAACATTGCGTAACGCATACGTTTTATCATATTAGTTGTCTTTCCGAAATAACCTATAAAGTAAATGCAGTTTTGCAATGAAAGAAGCTTTAATTATTTTGTTTTCAGTATAATATGTGGTGATAGTTGGAGAAACTTTAATTCTCTTTCCCTTTATGGGTATTTGATTTTAGGGATATAAATTCACTTTGACTACCCCTAAGTCGAAAAGCTCTAATAGCAAGACTTAGCTTAAGCTTTTCTTTAAAAAAAAAATTTAAAAATTTTCTTAAAATTCTCCTTTCGTTCAAAATTCTCTAACATTAAGTCCTGGTTAAAATTGTCTTCCTAGAATGTTATGTATTTTATAATAAATTTTTGTAAATGTTGGTCTATATTTGTATAGAGTTTTCCCCTTAGCTCTTTCCGTGTCACCCTAATGTGAATCCATGCTTACTCATATAAAGTACTTGCATACAATTCTATAATGATATTTGAATTATAGTATAGATTTCTACACATATGAGAGGACATAATTTTTCCATTGAGATATAAATTGGTTTTTGCACATCGGAAATGGCATGACACAGATGATGCTAAATGCATGAAATGATGACGCACAGTGGCTTGACACAAGACAAGAATAAGTGAAAGATTTAAATTTAAACCCTACCCTAGGACAATTATGCGTTAAGTATAA
Organism: Muscina levida; assembly: GCA_964034835.1. Lineage (NCBI taxonomy): Eukaryota > Metazoa > Arthropoda > Insecta > Diptera > Muscidae > Muscina > Muscina levida. Next base: position 67,535,462 of record OZ035883.1, read on the forward strand.
AACGGAAATACAATTTGTTTTACTAAATAAAATAGAAGAAGAATATTCCGGACAATCGCTGACATTGTTATAATGTTGCTAATCTTTCTAAAAAAAAAACTAAAAATTTTTGGCCAAAACGAAATTTTGAAAATAGCTCTTTTTTCACACAGGACTTACTTTTGATATTTGCACATTTTTTTTCATAAAAATCCAGCTGATGTCAATGCTTAAATCTTATAATATTTGTTTGTCATTATTTCGCTTAAACTATTTTATATATTCAGCTATACGATATTGTTTTTCTAAATATTGATTACAAAAATGTTGTTGCTAAATTATAATAGTTTTAAGATTCTTTTAGGGCCTGTTAAATACTCTTCTTAAGTATAGTATTATTAGATTCATTTGCAAACTTAATTTAACATATTCCCTTATATCATGATGCTATCATTTTATAATGTGTTTCTCAACACTGTGCCTGTGTATTGTACGATATCATATATAGATGAATGACATGATTTCACAACAAAGTAATTTCTATAAAAAAAAAAAAACAAAATATTATCACTTCGTTGGCTTAGTGTAGTGGTATGATCTACGTTTGATTGGGAATGTAGTTTAACAAGCATTTCAGCATTTGTTCGATATACACAAATGTGCAAGCAAATAGCAGTGATTTAAAAACAAGTTCCCCCATATTAATTCATGATAAATGCTAGTGCAGATGTGATAAAATAGAATCTAATAAAAAATATAATAAAAAACTAATAACAATTATATATGTAGTCGCTAATGTGAATTTTTAAATATACTTACATTAAAATCTTTATAGTTAATCTTTTCTTCTAAAGAACTGTGAGTCTTTCTTGGTAAAATTTTCAGTTAGCGCAAAAAGTAAATTTTATATAAACCATTTTGTTAAATCACAAAGAAAATATATTCTGAGCCACAATTGAAGCTGTATGTATATTAGTCACATTTTATCCCACTGTTCGTAGGTGCCCGAATACTTTTTTCTTTGCTATAAATTTGAAGTGAGTCCACAATAGCGCCAACACAATGCTATTCAATGCGTTTTCATATGTTTCACACATCGGATACCGCGCACTCAATTTCTCCACGACTCTTTCGAAAAGAGTGGCTTCCTTCCGAGCTCTTGTATGAGTCTCAAAGAGCCTAACAGACCAAGGAGAAGTACTTCATTTTCAAGGAATTACTTTTAAAGCACAAGCAGATTAGTAGGAGATTATAATAAATGCATTCCCGATGATTGGAATCTGAGTGTTCTATATCATGTGCTAAAGAAAGTCGATTCAAGCTTGTGTACCAATTATCGCCTTTTACCCATCGAATACACGATCCAGTCTACTGATTTATGCGCAATTTTTAAATTTTAAATAAAGCACAGATATTTTAAAAAAAATCTTGAAACTTTATTATATCGTAAAGTAGACAGAATGAGGTTATGTATGGAACAATATATCGTGCAGATGTCCGCCGCGGCTTTGCTGGCATGCACGCTATCTTTTAATGAAATTTTCAATGACCGTTTCGCATAAATGCTGCGGTATTTCATTAATGCAGCGTCCAATTTCCTCTTTTAAGGCTTGAGTCGTCGTCGGCTTATTCGCGTAAACCATCGACTTCAAAGAACCCCAAAGAAAAAAATCTAATGGTGTTAAATCGCACGATCTAGGCGGCCAATTCTGATCCCCAAAACGCGAAATAACACGACCGGGAAATGTTTGAATTGTTTCTCTGGCTGTATGACATGTGGCACCGTCTTGTTGGAACCACATGCCCTCCACATTCATTTCTTTAATTCGAGGCAAGAAAAAACTGTTTATCATTTCACGATACCGAACACCATTGATTGTTTGCGCTTGACCTGCCTCATTTTCATAAAAAAAAGGTCCAATGATTCCTCCAGCCCAAAAATCACACCACACAGTGACACGTTGAGGATGCATTTGCTTCTCGTGAATCACTCGAGGATTTTCCTCACCCCAAATGCGACAATTCTGTCGCTGTGGGGTGAATTCCAAGCGAAGCTGATATGACTTTGTGGGATGACACTGACTGACACGAAGACTTCAGTTAAAATTGGCAAGGACTTTACTTTACGTTTAAAGCTGTGGAACATGCGACTATCATACGGGAGGTTCATGAATCGATGTTGTAAGCAACTTCACAGTACAGTGTCGAGTCAATCGGAATGTCTAGTAAAAGTAAATAAGTAGTTAAATCTAAAAAAAAATTCCTTTACAACTCATTAATGAGGTTTAGAGGAAAATTAAGTATACGATGACGAAGCTTTTCATATCTCAGGTCACCAAAAGCAGGGCAGTGACATAAAAGATGCTTCGTGGTCTCTTATTCTTCCTCATCATTGCAGCTTCTACAAATATCATTGTAGGGTAGTTCAACCTCTAAGCGTGTGTGCCAACCGGCCAGTGACCGGTTATTACAGCTTTGATGTTCCTCAGGTGGGCTCTGGATCGTGTCCTCTGTATATACATTTTAGGCCAAATTTGTTTGGTCGCCTTGCAAGTGGGTTCTCTCACCCATCTTTCCTTTACAATGAGCTGTTCCCCCTTGTGAGAGGGATCCCAATGAGACCATAAACTTCGCCCGAGTTCACGGTTGTGACGGCCCTTGCCAACGTATCGGCCCTTTGGTTACCATATATGTCCCCATGTCCTGAAACCCATGTAAGGATAACGGTCGAATGTCTCGCTATCTCCTCAAGAGACAACCGGCATTCTCGAACATTTCTCGAAGTGATGTACACGTTCTCCAGGGATCTGAAAGCCGCTTTACTATCAGTAAGAATAGAAATATTGCTGCCCAATATCTCACGATACTGAATTTTCTCTACGGCTATTTCGGCCTGAACTATGCTACAGTAGTATGGTAGTCTAATTAATAGTTGCAACTTTAATTTCTCCGAAAGGATTCCACAGCCCGCTCTTTCCTTTAATTCGAATCGTCCGTGAAAATTAGGATGACATCCTCATCAAAGCTAAGGACTTGCCTCAGCTAAGACGTTAGGTTATATTTCAATCGTGGAGTCCAGTGTAGACTTATCACCGATAGAGGCCGGACACCTGGGTAACTTGCTCTCTATAACCCCATTAAAGATGAGCCAGTTTGTTGATCTTCTATTAATATAGCTATCTTTGGAATCAAATTCGAACGGAAGGCCAAAGTCGATATATGGGTACCTATGAAAGTACTCTTTTCATGGGGACCCATTTCAATAGTTCATGGTAAACGATGTGGTGGCGGTAAACGAACCTAGTTTTAGAGGGTATAGACATTTGACCGAATACTGCGGGATGTGACTGCAGCCTTCTCATGTATACAGAAGTAATTAGCTAAAATCGGTCTAACGGCGAATGAGGTCAAAACAAGGTTGTTCGTATCAACGAACAAAGAATCTACTCGTTTAGGACGCTGTGTGTATGTTGACAACTAAATTTTCGAAATGGTATGTGAATTAATCTTTCTCGGCAGAGCTCTACAGAGCCCTCTTTCGACTAACAAAAATTCAGCTATACTAGCTAGTAGATCTACCTGTTTAACGCAGAACCCTAAGTTATAACACTAAATTGTGGATTATAGAGTCTATAAACTAAATTTTATTTACAAAAACTAAATTTAATTTTAAGACTCAAAGAATTTAAATTTTTGGAAGTTTAATTTTATTTATAAAAATAAAAAAAAATAATATTTTTCTAGAATTAAGAATATAATAGAGACAAATCATAAGATGTTGAGGTCCTATGCTCCTTATTTGATCGACGGGAATATATATAAGATATTACTCTGATTAAATATCTGTGGTCACAAATCAAATCATGCATCTGATTGCCACTGTGTATAGCACAGCATGGCGAGACTCATGTAAAACTCTCGTGGGCTATAAAGCGCTCGATAATGATTGTAATAGCCTCAACAATGTATTTTAAGAAAAATTACGAACCAAAGATGCCTTGGATGCATTGCTACCTTGTGAACTTCGTGTGATGTAGTGCGATATATGCCTAATATATACTTGACAATATATGCATTCATTCAAGCAGGGGCCAGGTCATTCATCAGTAAGTGCACGTATGATAAAAATTCCAAGCGCTTCGGTCTTTTGCGCTTCGTTAATAGTTCGTCGCACTTAGTTTAGATAACAGCTCTTTCAAGAGGTAAATCCTGCGACGACTATCGAGTTTATTACCGAAGACTTTTTGAGCTTAAGCACTTTCATCCATTCGGACAACTTGACCAGCACATTCGGTCTATTTGAACGCGCTTGACTACATCGATGTCGTTGTACAGCTCATGGTTCATTCGAAGGCACTACTCGCCGTATTTTTTCTCCCGAAAATTTCTAGAACTGATCCAGAATGTATCATTACCAGGATTCTTTGTTTGACGAAAGACGGTTTTGTCATTAAATCTCTCGCTTAACGCATAGTAGCAGTAATTTGCGACTCTTGATTTCCAGGTTGACACACGCGATTAAATCGGTTTTGGCAGTATTTGAGAGGAAAATACTCTCAAAAGTATCGGCGTCGTACGAATCATGAGTTGTACGAGATATATACAGACATTAACATAGTCAAACGCATTAAGGTGCAGCGATTGAATTGGCAAGGTCATGTCGCACGCATGGATGAAAATGTTCCAATTCAAACAGTCTTTGACAATGAACTCGATGGACGGTGCAGGAGACGACGACCAAAACTCCGATAGAAAGACCAGGTTACTGAAAACCATGCAGAACTTGGTGCGAAGAACTTGCATATAATCACAAAATACGATTGCAAAGAAGTGCCAGTCAAGTAAGTTAGTATGTACAAATTTTAAAACCCACACTAATCGGATAGTCTTCAGCCGAGTTATGCCATGGCGAACTGGGCAGGAATTAATTTTTGTGAATAGAGTATAATTGATATCCAAAAAAGCTATAAATTTTTAAAGAAAATAATGATTTCATTCCAGTGTTGTTAAAGGTGGCATACATTTTTCTATTAGGCTTTAGACTTTGCAGGACTTTTGAAGCCCAGAGTGCATAGCATTCTGAGATGCTATGATGAATTGGATTCATTTCACCAAAAAAATATTTAAAAATTTTCAAGTTGATATCATTATATGGCTGTGCAAGGAAATTCTGTAAAACCAGCAATGGAAAGTATACGTTGGGAAAGTGATTTTCCAAAAAATTCTTTTTTTTTTAGGAGAGTATTGTTCCTGAATATTGGCAAACTATAAAAAATGTGCATTGTTGGCCCTTTGGCTCACTTTCTGCTAAGAAATTCAATTTTATTTGAACAAATTATAAAATTAACTCCTGTTTCGACTCATTGCTATTGTTATGACCACTACTGTGTGTGTACGTGTGTGTGTGTGTTCGAACAATCGATCAATTGCAACAGACTTGTGGTGTAGAAAACTTGTTAACCTTGCCAGAAGGCCTTTTTGGTCTTTGTTTTTGTCTTTGTTTTCCGTTTTAGAAGTTGTTGTGCAGTTTTTTTTTCTCTTCTCATTTTCTGCAGTCATAAAATGCAACTTACCAACTTTGTCGCCTCTCCATCCTCAGCACTTCCTATGAGCAGCCATAATTTGTTGTCCGTTGTTCCATAGATGGACTAGTTTAGAAATACCAACCATATCGTTCAAATGTGGACATACGAGTGTACTCAGTCAACCGAGCGTGTACACACAATGTATATATATAAATATATATATATCTGCATTATTAATGGCCCATCGAAGCGTCTGAGTGTCTGCTAAAGTTGTATGAAAACTACTGGTATTTGAAAAGCATTTGCCAAATGATTGTTCAAGCGTTCAAGTGCTGAGAAAATATTTATAATAGCATATAAAATGTATACGGAGGCAATTAAATGATATGCACATACATATTTATAATATAAAATAAAACATTTAGTGTTGTTGTTGTTGTTGTTGTGTGCAAAAACACGATGTACTACATATGTATGGATGTATGCACGAGTATATGTAGTGGCACATCAAAACTAAGCGCGAAAAAAACGAGTTATACACATTTTTTAATTATTGATGAGCAGATATTGTGTTCGAAATGAAATATATTGTGAACACATTTTGCATTATCTCGCGTGTGTATGTGTGTTTTGTTTTTTTATTTATAGAACACCACTTGTTATACATACTACATTAGTACATTGTTGTTGTATAAAACTCATCACTCGTGCCTCTTACTACTTAGCCCAGTAGATTGCCATTATCATTTATTTTATTATATGTAGTGCATGCTGGCATACGGACATAGTAGTACATCTTTGTATATACAGTATAGCTACTAACTATATGACGTTGGATATGTATGTCAGTTGTTGGCTGTCTACTCGTATATAATTTATATATGTACATATACATGACATTGCAGTAGTAGTAAAACAAATCAAATGGAAAAACTGAAATGTCATTGAACTGTCATGTTGTATAAAAATCTGTTTAAATCCACTTGCACACAACGAAAACAATAAATACCTCTCCCTCTCTTTTGGTCTCTCTCACTCTCTATTGCTAAAAATCATTGTAATATTTAGTGGCAGCATGTGAACTAATTTGCTTGGGAATACTTTTGTGCAAATTTTGCAAATCTAAAACTACATCAATTATTGGTTCAGATCTCTCGGGGGGATCGTAAATCGTAAAAGTGTTTGAAGTTCAAATAATGTGCAAATTATATGGAAATATAGCGGGTGCTTGAATGGGGACTATGGGTTTTTACAGTTGACATTAATAAGTGGTATGTTTAGTTACACTGAAGGAAAAAATTCGTTGCTCCCAAACGAAAAATTAGACAAATGAACTTCGTTTGAAGTTTTCATTTGCCGCAAAACAAAACTTGTTTACCACAAGTAGTTGTGTCTATTGTGGGAATGAAATAATCGTTAATCGCAAACCCATTATACGTTTGTAACAAACGAAGAACGACTACGGCAAACTATTATTTCGTTTGTCGTAAAAGAAAAACTCTTTTGAGGCAAATAAAATTTCTCTTGCCACAAATGAAAAGAACTTAGACACAAACTTTTATTTCGTTAGTCGCAAATGGAAAACTCGTTTTTAGCAAAAACAATTGTGTTTGCCGCAAAATAAATCCACGTTTGCCCCAAATGAAAATCGGGTAGAAACAAACATTTATTTCGTTTGTCGCAAAAACAATTGTATTTGCCGTAAAATAACCCACTTTTACCACAAAATAAATCCTCGATTGCTGCAAACATACAAACTCGTTTGTTGCAAACGGTAAACGCCATTGGCCCAATCGGAATTTTTGCTTTATCAAAAATTAAATACCAAATATTTTTAAATAGGATTTTCATTTATTTTTATATTAGAATTTTACACATACATTTACAATTCGTTAATTTATTGTTCACTCTAAAGTTCTAAAAATGATTTAGTGATTCCTTTCCAAAAATATTGTGAATTCCTAAAAAAAACCAATTAAGTAAATTAATAAAATTAACAGACATATTTTAATATCATACCTTTTAGTATACAAATTTGCATTTGTGTCCAGGTGTAGTCGAGAACGACTGTGACTGTGTTCGAATAAAAGAATTCCATATTCAATAATACGATTAATTCGCTTCTGTCTTTAGGGCCTGCAATAACATAAAAGTGTAAAATTTTCATAACCATATCAAAAATAATGAAGTTGCTCTTCAAGCTTCATTTAATGTTCAGCTTCTTGAAAAATAAAATACTTACCCTTTATGTGCAATAGCTTATATATTGTGAAATATATTCATAATATCTTCTTGCGCAACTTCCAAATTATTATTAGCGAATTATAACACCACTGATAGTTCAAACATTTTCTTTAATTTATTATTTAACTCGTCAAAAGTGTTAGTTTTTTACTAGATTGTCTTTTCCATTGAAATTCACTTCTAAGAACATTGTCTTTACATAAAGAAAAAATCACCGACACGACGCTCGACAAACTGATGTTCACAATTCAACCACAAACGAAAAACTAAACACCATAACGCTACACGATAGCGATCATTCTGGAACATCTCAATGATTGATACACTCCAATAACTCATTTGTCACAGCGAACGAACATTCGTTGGGGACTTACGTGGAAGGCGTTTGTGCAAAATATAAAACTTTTGTTTAGGAGAGTTGAGAGAACAAAAAGCATGTTCTCTCAACTCTTCTAAACATAAAAGATTTAAATATTCCCCAAAAATCTTCTACGGTTGTCCCAAACGAATGTTCGCTTGCTGTTAGAAATAAGTAACGCTCTTTGTTCTCTCAACTCTCCCAAATATAAAGGTTTTATATTTTGCACAAACGTCTCCCATCGTTGTCCCAAACGAAAAATTAAACGATGTAGGAGTAAACAAATGTTCGTGTACTGTAAAAAAGCAATGTTAATGGCAACTGTTTCATTTTGCGTCGAATACTTCAACGATTGTGGTAAACGTTGAATTTTCGAAACAAAACAACTTTTTTTGCAGCAAGCGAGCAACAAATGGGTTTTTTTTTGAGTGTAGACATGTGAGGTTTTAAAATGGGCAACCCTTATAAATTTAAAAATTTTAATTTATCTGCACACGATTTCAGTACTGCTCTGTCATTAAATCGCTTGCTTAGTCTATAGTAGCATTTATTAGCAAGCAGGATTCATCTCCGGATCTCGAGGCTATTATTGATGGCAGAGCCTTGGTAGATAAAATTATCTACCACCTCGAAATTATAGTTGTCAACGCTCAAGCAGTTTTCCAAACGAGTTGATTCTTTGTTCGTTGAAACTAATAATAACATGTGGGTTTTGTTGAATATCGTGCCACTCGTGTTTACTGCAGCTTTCCTCATTATCATCTCCATCACAATGTTGAAGAGGTCACACAATAGAACTCGTCTTGGAATAGAATGGCTCCGTAAAGTCTGCCGTATCGGGCTATCGAAGGCAGCTGTATAGTCGACGAAAATATGGTACGTGTCCATCTGTTTCTCTTGGGTCTTTTCCAGGATTTGCCGAAGTGTTAATATCTGGTCAGTTGCTGATTTACCACGTCTAAGTTCTCTGAGAGTAATAAGGTAAAAAGAAAAGATTTCCATCATATTCATATCCTTCGAACCGAAGCGACACCAGCACAATTTGCTGTTGTCGAAGTTGCTCATGGTCTGCCCAGCTCAAAGTCATCCAAACTGTTTTTCCCAGACGCAATATCAAGGTGGATTCTTAATCAATTGGATTCAGTCGAATACAAAATGAAAATACTAAATCACTGTTGAGCATTTTTAGGCTTTATGTCTAGGGGGTGAAAAATTCCTAGTCAGATTGAACGTACCGGGCCAGTAAAGTGGAACGCCCAAAGGGTTCGGAAGTAGTACCTCGACCCTGGCTTGGAATTTTTCAACCCCACTCCCTCCAGATTAGCTGTTGCACTGTGTTATAAAATCGTAAATTCACAATATTGAAATAATGAGCGTATGATCAATATAAAATTCGAATGAAATTAATATTAATCATACGTTGAACATACATATGTATTTAGTACAACATGCAAACTCGCTACATACCGCTCGTTTTGTGCAAGACCGTCATAACTCAGAAAACGTGATTATTGAGTTAATTATGTAGAATTGTTCATTTCATCATACTCCATATTGTGTAAAAATTCATGTTAATATCTTTTATACATTCCGCAAGAGAGCTATTTGAATTCCTCCATTTCGTACAAGCTGGGTGTAAATCTAAAACTTTAAACGCGTTTATCTCGGAATCGATTTTTTTGAGTTATGACGGTCTTGCACAAAACGAGCGATATGTACAGTACAGTATGTGCTTGGGTTAGGGTCGTCATTCAATATCATTAGCAATGACCAGTTTTCTACTTATCACAGATGAGACAGGTTATATATGACCAGAAATTTTGAGTTATTGAAAAAAATCTATGAAAAAAGAATGACGATTTTGAAGATTTCATTAGATAAAATTTGTCCAACTTGATTTTTTACTTGGACATATAAAAAAAAGTTTGTTTTTTAAGCCTTAGCCTCAAATCTGTTGAAGAATATAATATGAAATCATTAATGATTCTTAAGTTATAGCTGAAGTATTAGGCAAATAAACATCAAGATAAGAAAAATAATAAAAGTTCCTAAAAAAAAGCCTGAGAACGCAAAACCCTTTGGGGGTTTCCCTATACTGACCTAGTACCTCACCCCCCAAAGTTCATGTTGTACTGTGTATTTAACGTTGGTTTCTCCTATGCTACCTTAGGTCTAGAAAATGGGCAGAGTAATCCTTAGCCAATAAAACTAGGCAAAGATGCGAGTGAGAGAGAATCGTACATATGTCGATTTGTCTTCTCTTGCGAGTAGAAAAAACTCTTAAATCACTTTGTCCTGCCGAGTTTGCCTGAATAATTTGCAATTGCAGGTCTTGAGCACGGTTTCTGTAAGCAGCATAGTACGACAACTGCTTTACACGCCATTACCTCAAATATTAAAGAATGCATTCGTATATTCGCATATTCTTTAAGGACATTGTGCATACGTATCCCTCTCTCTCGTTAGACTCTCTACTATTTGTGTGGGCTACAGAAACCGGATGGCCATACCTCGGTAGGGTTATGAAGAATGTTTTCCAAGGTGGGTTGATATCTTTGGCATTGTTTAAACTCTACCTTTATGCAATTCCACCAATACCTGTCGAGTTTGATATCGTATTGTATACAAGCGAGTGTGACACTCCGGCATGGAGCCTGAAGATCCAACGAACGTTGGATTATCTACTACTTGTGTTGGAGGCGGTTATTTGTGGTATAAAAATACCTGAAGTCCATACCTCTTAGAGTTGCACAGAGAAATTCACAAGATGGGTAGATATATCCGGCACTTCCTAAACTCTATCTTTCTGCAATGCCATCAACACCGGACGGGTTTATTATCGTATCGTATACTTTGACGATGGATTCATTTACACGTCGGATCGCCAGATTGATAACATCTGTAAAATTTTGGTAATTTCCCAGTGTTAAATGAAACGAAGTACCTATTTAGTACTCCATAATGTCAGTATGACATTGTAAGCAAACGATCTAAGTATTTAGAACGTCACGCGTGTGTAATGTAAAAAATATCGTCGAATCATTATATCTCCGATTGAAATAGCACCTACTGACATTGTCACTTACTTCATAATCAGGCGTGTTATCAATTTCACTTAAAAATCCGCTTATAACGTAATTGTAACTGTTAACGTACTTACTGACATCGTCGCTTACTTTGTAAGCGAGAGCGCACCTATAAAATAGCCTATGACACTCCTATGCTAAATTTAAACAGGAATATAAGGGACAGGAACATCACTGATGGCTAATAAATATAGCTGACTTTAACGCTTAAATAATGGTTATTTTTACCGCTGGGATCTTCACTGTGAGGGACTTTAAGTATTCAGCCACATTGTTCTCTACAAGCACTACTGAAGTGTGGCTATTTTGGACTGTGAGAGTCGACGACACAGCAGTTCAGTTCAGAGCTAAATTTTTTGTGTTATATACAACAACCTATTTAAGGTTTCAGTACACGCCACAGCTATCTGCGACAGAATGAGAAGTAAGCTCTTACTTACAAAGTAAGCGACGATTTCAGTATGTACCATTTCATCTGCAATTACGTTATAAGCGGAGTTTTAAGCGGGTTTGATAACACGCTTGATTACGAAGTAAGTGACGATGGCAGTAGGTGCAGTAGGAGTTGTATAGAGTATACGATATGTTTTATATACTTAGATCGCTCTCTTACAATGTCATATTGAAGTCATGGATTACTAAATAGGTACTTCTTTCCATTTAGCGCTGGGAAATTCTTTAAGTCGACCGCCGGCAGAACTTGAGGTAACAACAAAGTATTCTTGTTGATGTCTGACAAAGATGTAGGGCGGCCCGTGGCCACCAATGCAGCGACTGTGTGGTCATGGATAATAGGCGAGACACACTGGAGCTAAACATGTTCGATACATATGCTGACGTTTCTACGATCGACGCCTGGATCCGAACAGATGCTCAGTTACGTTAAATGTCTACTGAAAAGACGAAGATTTTGCCCGTGCGACGACACAACTTCGTGTTATTGTAACAGGACCTACCAAGATATTACTGCAGTAGCCCTCGGATTTGATCTCTATCACACTTTGAGTTCTTCGTTAAATTTTAGGTGCCATTGAGTTCAAACAAAGAAACAAGAAGTTCTCCCGTATCTCATTCAAGAAAGAGAAGGGAAAAAAGTGTTTTGTTAAGAAATTTTTCTAATGCAACACAATGTATTTGTCCAGCTACATTGTTTAGTTCGGTTATGACCACTACTTTTAATTACATTTTATCATTGTCTTCAGACATTTTCATATTCAATTTAAACGCCAAGCTGCAAGTTTTGGCTTTATATCTAATACGAAAAGTGTAAATGAGATGTGACATTAAATTATTTCGTAATTATTCAAAGCACCATCAAATCATGGACACTCTTTCGAAATCTATATAAAACACATTAATAACACTTAATGTGACAAATCGACTTAAAGCGGTTTAAATTTTGCTTTCAATTAAAAACCAAACAAAAAACTCGTAAACAATCGCCATAACCCCGGTGGCGTCTTAAATTGAAAAAAAAGAAGAAAAAAAAATACAAAAAGAATCGACAGTAAAAAATTTCGTAAAGACAATCCTAACCGCTGGATGTCAATATTTTCGTAAACCAAATTCTATTACTATTATTCGCTTCTACTGCAGTTTTTCAATATTCACATATGAATACATGATTAGATTTTGTATTTTGTTTTTTTTTTTTGTGTTATTTGATTTCATGGTTGCTTTGATTCTCTTTGTTGTCCTATCTGTTTAGAATATTTAATTACAAACATACATATGTATGCAATAGCACTCAAACCTAAAAAGACAACCAGGGAATTATTTAATTATAATATTGAATATATAGACAACAACAACAACAACGACTGCAATAGTGCTCACTTATGGCAATACAGCGTCTAATTATTATGGTTTATCTGTAAAAGCTACTGTCCGTCCGTTTGTCCAACTGTGTCTGTGTGACAAACCCCTTTGGATTTCTTTGTCTTTCTTGGCACTCTACGTCAATATACTCTCGCATAGTGTTAAAAAAATACATAATCAGCTTTTGTGTTTTGTCTAAGAAATTTATAGCAAAGAAATCAGAATCACACTTATTCACTACACAATTATGATTTTTTTAGTGTGGGAATTACGCTTATTAATGCATTTAAGACATTAAGCGTTTTTACTATAAAAACTGTCTAATTAAAAACATATCGCGTTGGACTCTCCCCTCTTAAACGTAGTCACAGTCGTAGTATGTCACGTATTATCAGTCATGTTTAACATATTCTGAAATAAATGATGACCTTTTAAGAATTTGATAGCTTCTAAAAACAAACGAACCATTAAAAACATTTTTAGAAGTGTGCCACTGTACCGCAATGGCATGATGAATTTCGGTGGCTTCCAGAGATGATAAGAATAAAATTAATAACACTGGTCAACGACATAAGGTGCTTTGAGGATGACATTGTTAAATAAAGATTTTGATTACGGTATTTTTTTCTGTTATAATGAAATTGGATAACCCAGATCTATATGAATTATGGTGTTTCCATCTGCCCTACTGCTTTTAAGTTGGCAGGAACAACAGATATTTACCGTTCAGTTGCGGTCCATAGAAAACAATGCCAAGCGCCAAATTTGAAAAAGAACTCTTTAAACCGGTCCATCCAACAAAGTTATGGTCACCCCGTCCTCCGCCGCCAATTGATTTTGTCATCTTAGACTCTTCCAACTAAAGCATTTTCATCCGTTCGCACAATAAGTCCCAACCAGCGCGTTCGGTACATTCGGACGCGTTTGACTATACTGGTTTCTCTATTGAGCTCTTACCGCTCACGACTCATACGACATCGGTACTCCACCAGACTTCCAGAAAAGTTAAAACTGCATGTATCATTACCCAGGATTTTTTACTGTAGATCAACACAGGAGTTTTGTTCGTCGATAGAGAGTTTTAAAATCAACCGGTTCTCATTTTTATTTACGCTGGATCCAAGTTAGGCAAAAGCATCTATCACTTCATTTCAATCCAAGGTTATGTTGTCAACGTTCAAGCAACATCCCAAATGAATATGTATAACTTGGTTTTGTCCTCGTGTATTACCAGACCCACTTCTGTCATTTGCTGTTCAATGCTTGAAAGGACCGGAGTAACATCCGCTTGAAAGGATCGGACTAACATCCCACAGTTATCGGTCAATATTAACTATATCATCGGCTGACGCGAGCAGCATGTGACTTTTATGAAAAATTTAACCAATAGTATTGACCGAAACTTTCCGCTTGATTATCTTCAGTACTATATTAAATAGGTCACATAACAAATTAATACGCTCCTTCAGATTTTTTCCATTCTTTTCAGAAGAGCACATGGACAGTGTGATCAGCTAATATCAGCTATATTTAGTACCAAACAACGATGATTCGCTCGCTTTTATTCCTTCTTAAATTTGGCATAGCAGTGTCACAGGCCGTTTGATCGGTGCGCTCTCGCTTACAAAGTAAGCAACGATGTCAGTAAGTGTCATTTCAGTTGCTATTATATTTAGTAGCAATCAGTCATGATTCTCTCGGTTATATTTCCCCTTAAATTTTGTATAGGCCGTTTAATCGGTGCGCTCTCGCTTACAAAGTTAGCGGCGATGTCAGTAAGTGCCGTTTTCATTGCAATTATGCTATAAACGGAGTTTTAAGCGAGTTTGATAACACGCTTGATTACGAAGTAAGTGACGATGGCAGTAGGAAGGGCGGACGATATTTTTTACATTGCACACGCATGACATTCTCAGTACTTAGATCGCTCGCTTACAATGTCATACTGATGTCATGGATTACTAAATAGGTACCGCTGTGTGTCGATCTTAGTTTTTTTAGTCTTTTCTTGAATTTGGTGGTGTGTGAATATCTGTGTATGTCGTTAGTGGATTTTTCATGTCCAAAGGCACATTGGTCACTTCCTATAAGATTCGCTAGGATAGGATTTAGACTTTCACTTAACACACAATACATGAGCTTGTTTACAAGGGAAAATTAAGCATCCCGTGGTAAATGGGATCAAAAGTGGCCTTCTTAAGGACACGACATAGAATACTTACATTGCTAATCAATCCTGCACTCCTTTAGCCAAATCATGCGAGAGCAAACTGGTTTGCAGCTCATGCATACAGGCCATAAGCATCCGCAGCCTTATTGCTGTTAAGCCGTGTAATTGCCGTACAGACCTCCGAGTTAAAACCGGATCAGTACGGCACGATGATTAGAGTGATTTCGTCACTTGTTTTTTTCCGAAACAAGTAGAATATATAAAATTTCCCTTCGTTTTTACAATATCCTCACATGATCTTGACCCGATTTACGTCTCTGTCCCTACTGGTACTCATGTCTGTTCTTATTGGTAAAACTATCCCTATCATATCCCTATATCTTCTATCTCTAACTTTTCTCTCCATAGACGTCGTTCCCACTTGAAAGGGCGTTCCTTCTCTTTCCACTCCTGCTTATATCGTTCTCTCACTGCCACGTTACTGTTGGCTGCAGTATTGCCTAGTATGCACGACCTTTTCCTCAGTCACTTCACGTCATTTTTCATCGCAAACACAACTTATCCCAATGTGGTTTTTCTCTACTCAAGTACGTTCGTTGCGGCTGTGATAATAGAATGGGCAATACGCGGCCACAGTGTGTTAGGAAAATCGGTAAAAACACCTATAACTTAATCGCTGATGTCAGTTATATTTAGTAGCAATCAGTGATGATTCTCTCGGCGCTATGAAATTAGGCCCCAAGAAATTTGGCCCCAAAGTGATAAATGAAGAATAGCCCCAAAAAAATGAAAAAGTAAATTGGGGCATATTTTCATTTTTTGGGGCATTTCTTCATTCTGAAAGTGAATGAAGGCCCCAAAATGTGAATGAAAAATTAGCCCAGGAATTTGGGGTCAAATTTCATTTTTGTATGTGGGTTTAAACTGCATTATGAAATTTAGCCCCAATTTTATCAAATGTAAAATAGCCCTAATATGTGTGATATAGATATAGCACTGATGAAGGGTGCTATGACATAACCCAAACTTTGTTAAAAACTTTTTTGTGTAATTAAATCTATGTCTCATTTTTAAACTATCCGTTTCATGGCGCATTTTTTTAATATTCAAATTGTTTTTCATACAACCTGTTTCGAAATATGTTATCAAACAATAATACCACATCACGCATTTTTTTGGAAAAGTTTTATATTTTTTATATTCAAAGATTTTAAATATATTACCAAAATTTGAAATATTTGTATTTTTGTATAATTAAAGAAAGATCAAAAAAACCGCGAGAATTTTTTTAATTTTTTAAAAAATTGGATAGCTTTTAATTTAACTACAATGATTTGGGAAATATATCAAAACTATACTTATTTGTATTTATATAAAATGAATAAATAACCATATGTAATGTAACGAGATCTGAAATGTATTATCGTCAGAAAGCGCGCAGGTTAAATTTTTTTTAAAAGAAATAGATATAAATCAATGCTTTAAAAATTAATACGTAAAATAGCGAGTGTTGAAACGTATTATTGGCCGAAAGCGCCGCAGGCGAAAATTGTTTCCAAAAAAATCGCGCGATTTTTTTTGAAAATATTTTGATAATTTTTAATTATCTACACAGAATTGGAAAATATATCAATACTGTAAAAATTAATATGTGATATAATGAATGTTGAGACGTATTATCAACTAAAAGCGCCGCAGGGGAAAATTTTTTCCAAAAAAATCGCGCGATTTTTTTTTAAAAAATTTTCATATTCCATTATTTATTTATATTTCATATATATATATATTTCACATCAAATCAAATCAAATATGTTTAAATAAATAATGGAATATGAAATTTTGAAAAAATCATTTTTAAGTGCGATTTCATTCAAATGTTCTGATTTTTGTGCGAGATCTTTTCTAAGTTATTCTATTTGCTTTTCGCATTTTAAACTCAAATAATAATCTTAACAAGTTTTTATTAATGATCTATCTAGTTGCAGATGCACAGGTAAATGAAGCAAAGTATTAGTGTCCTTATTATAGGCTGCAGTTTTGTTGACGTAATTAAAATTTTTTACTTAATAAATAATGGTTTTCGTTTATTCGAAAATTGCAATTTTTCATTTTTTCAAGTGGGGTTATTTTTCATAATGCATAAAAGCCTCAAAGTAATAAATTATTATATGAAAATATGCCCCGAAATATTTTTGGGGCGTACATTCATTCAAATGGGGCAATCTTACAAAGTAAGCGACGATGTCAGTAAGTGTCATTACAGTTGCAATTGCGTTACGAGCGGAGTTTTAAGCGAGCTTGATAATACGCTTGATTACGAAGTAAGTTACGATGTCAGTAGGTGCCATTCCAATCGGAGTTATAATGAGTGAACCACTTAGATCGCTCGCTTACAATGTCAAAATGATGTCATGGATTACTAAATAGGTACTTCGTTTCATTTACCGCTGGGTAGAGGCGAGTATGTGCAAATTTTAAAAGAGTTGGTTGGAATAGGCACCCGGCGGTAAATGAAACGAAATACCTATTTTGTAATCCATGATATCAGTATGATATTGTAAGCGAGCGATCTAAATGTTTAGACTATCACGCGTGTGTAATGTAAAAAATATAGTCCCCTCATTATAACTCGGATTGAAATAGCACCTTCTAACATCGTAACTTACTTCGTAATCAGGCGTAATCAGGCGCTTATAACGAAATTGTAACTAAAATGGCACTTACTGACATCGTCGCTTACTTTGTAAGCGAGAGCGCAACGATTAAACGACCTATGACGTTCCTATGCTAAATTTAAGGGAAAATAAAAGCGAGAGAATCATCACTAATTGCTACCCCACATAGCTTACATCAGCGATTAAATAATGTTTGCAGGCTCTCGAAGTGTAGCTTCCATTATATATGAATACGAGTGTGTTTGATACTACTTAATGTCGTGCAGACCTTGGGCTCAACTACATAGGTATGCGTTCTAACGATTTCCATGTGACATATTTGGTTTATTGTTATTATTATAAATAAAAAAAAACATTTCCGCAGCGACAAAACAGATTGGGCCTACCATGAATATATAGAGAACACGATTTTCGCTGAACCTGTCTAGATTCCATTTGAAACATCTTAGCTGTAATAACCGGTCACTGGCCTGTAGGCAAACGTGTTAAGAAGTTAAAACTCCCTCACAATGATTTTTGTAGAAGCTGCAACAATAAGGAAGAAGAGAATACAACAGCGCATCTTCTATGTATCTGCCCAGCTTTTGCTGACCTTATATATCACCTGTCTATCAGTAGGCAATCTGAGTAACATCCTCGCCTATATCAGAGCAACGAAATGGCTTTAGAGCAACGTTGACCCAATATTGTTTAAATAATTGGTGAGAGAGTTTGAATGGTATCACAACGGGACCCATATAAGGACCCAAGAGAGCTATACTGAAGCGGCTGCCGCACAGTGGTCGATTTGGGTCGATAAGACGCGCATGAGGTATTTGTGGCTCCCAAAAAACTTTGGCGGCATCTTGACTGATCAAAACCCATGGAAAAACCTTGAAGGATCCTTGACCAAGGTTGGACGTCACTACGGAGACATTATATAATAATGTATATGGCCAATTCCACGGCAAAAATGTCTATTCAGGTTAAAGGTTCGGAGAATTTTTTCATGCACTTTTTCGTGTTTTTGGCGAACCTTAATACATTTGTAAGGGTAGTTTTTGATTAATTATTATCATATGTGCAAAGAAGGTAAACCCCATGTTACTGGAATGGAAAACGCAATCCTTTTGAAAAGCGCCTCAATCGAAAGAAACTAGCTGTTTTCTTTGTGAAACATTATTTTACTTCCGAAATTAAAAATGTTCATATGAATACATTGATGGGAAATTCTAAATCATTTGAGGAATTTCTGTATAGTCATCCAAGGTGGAGGTAAGAGAAATCTCTCTCAGAAAAATTGTCAGAATTCATCCTCAACAATATCCATCTTTTCCTCATTCCCATCTCCAACATCATTTGTAGCCTGTTTGACTAAATTCTGTAGCTCATCAGGTGGATCTTGGTTCGTTGAATTCCTGTCTGTCGCTCTCAAACTACAAATGTATGGATCGGATGTGATGAGGAATCGCTGCCATATATTTTCCAAATTTTGTTTTCTAGACATCTGCCTCGCGTAGTTCATCCGAAAATTCTTAAAAAAGAAACGTAAAGTGAAGACAGATGACCAACACCGCGATTAATACATATTTTTAACGAAATTCGAAAAAAATGCCATATAAGGAACACCCTAATGCTCTTTGTGAACAATTAAGGGGGTGGAGTATTCCGATCATATTGGTTGTTTACAGAAGTTATTCAGTTCTACAATAAGTACGTTTTTGGTAAAGATAGCAAGTAAAAACATTGCACAATGGCCCAAAACTCCTAAAAAACTGCTTTGTTTAAAGTAGATAGTGTGTTTTGAGAGCTATTTAATACCCCTAGACTTGTTCAGATTGCATAGGTTTGTTCAGAAAAGTTATTCGGTGTTACCTAAACTACAATTTCACTGAATAGAGTATGCAAAAAATCTGGATTCCCTACGACTTATATTAAAAGAAGTGAAAAAATTAAAATTTTTATCGAAGTTTTTTGAAAATAAACGAGGGAAGTCTAATTTTTTTGGGAAATTTTATTATATCAGTTTCTTAAGCGGACTATTAACTAAAACTTTGTCGAGGAAGAGAAAGAGCTAGATTAAAAACTGTAGAAACTGTTAGCCAACAATTGATGTCACCTTTTTTCAAGGGGTCCAAGGATTTCAAAAAGTTTAGGGGGCCAAAAAAAAATTTGGTAGCCAATCTAGCCAAACTGAGCTAGGGTTTTACTCACCTCCGGTTGTACTATCGAACCTATATAGTCTCGTTCGGGTGTTTTTTTCACTGTTGCACTGTGTAATTAATGCAGCCAACTTGACAAATCGAATGATGCAGAAGTTCTTATTTTGGGTACTACTTTCACGAGAAAAACTTTTAGAATTAAGTCCCAAAATCAGGTGTTGTACGTATGTTCTTATGCTTGAAACTTAGAAATATTAAAACCGTTTCAGTAGTTTTTACGTTAACCCATTTCAAAAAGACTTGTAAATTTCCCAAAATTTTGTTGTAGACTAGTGTTAGCTCCAGCTAATCGTACACAGAATGACAAAACAACTTTCAATATTAAAAGCCATTAAAAATAATTGTAATAAATAAATATTGAATTCTATCTACTAAAATAATTTATGTTCTTATGAATTCAATGAAATCTCACAACAGCAGCTAACAATCGCAAAGTTCTATACGATTTCTGTTTGTGTATTTTTTTCTTCTCTTTTTGTTATTAAGCAATTAAATCTTTGCTTTTTGATGACGATGACTATGATTCATTCGCATAAATGTTATTGTTTGCGATGTGATGCCGCAATTTTTTGTTTTCTTCTTTGCTAATAAATTATATATGATCACACCAAATTATAGAGAAATTCATAAAGACGATGGCTGTGGCGGTGTTGGCTTTCAAATGTGTTCGCACTAATGTGTTCGTTTGAGCTGTTTGTGAAAATTTAATCAACTGTGACATCATTGTGATTGAATCATTAATCAGTCATAATTTGAAAGATGTAGCGAGCAATTAGGTTGTTAAGACAGTGTGTGTGTGCGTGTGTGTGTGTTTTTTTAGTCTGATGGATTTATAGGCACACGCGTTTTGGATGGCTTTGACGTGCGATAGATCAACTTTGCACCTAAGGTGTGTATGTATGAAATGGAGAAGCTAACAATCAGTCAATAAGTTGTTATGGGGTTTGCTTTTTGTGAAACCAATAAAAAAGCTACAAACTTATATACAACAGTGCTTCTGTGCCACTGTGTAACTTCACCTTCCACAAGTGTCACATATGCTATATAGCTCGTCGGTCGCAGATAATCAAGTTTACATCTATATGATATTACTTCAGTCCTCTCAAACATTGACAGGAGGATTTGTTTTCGATTTGTTTCTTCATCAATTTACTAATCAATTGTTCTCCTATCCTCTCATTGCAGGTATGTTTTTCCCGCAACAACATTTTAATCATCATTTAAATGTTAACGAACCCTGTTATAGTCAATTCTATGGTAAGCATTCTACCCACCCATGCAAATTCAATCACCAATATGTTATGTAAAGTTTTACGCATCTTACGCAACTAAACATTTATAGCATATACGTTAGGCTTTGGCAAAGACATGTAACCTACTTTTAGGCATTTAAAAGAGATTTTCAATTAAATTACATTTTTATAATACCCTACTAGATATGAGAAACCCATTGCTTCACATTGCATTACAAAAAAAGTACATACAAATGTAGAGCAAGATGCAAATATAGAAAATACTTGAGCATAACAAGCCCATTGAGACTTGTGTAAGCTAACTATAACTAAAACTAAACAATAACCGACGGTATCTATGAATGTGGCCCTTGCGCCTCATCCTCCCCCTTCTCTTTTTACTATACTGAGAGATAGAGGTAGTTCGTTAGTTTTGTAGAATCTGCATTGTGGCAACAGGAAGAAATCCTGTAAATTGATAAACAGCGCCAGTATTGCTGCTGTTACAGCAGAATATGTAGACTCTAAGGAAACACGACAGCAGGAACAACAAAACAAAAAAACAAACGGTACTTTAAAGTTGTTGATACTGTTTGTGTTGGCTTTTATTGTCATGATACAACATTTACAACACACATGGCCACAAATTTGCAACAACTAGACAAGACAAATATGTTGCAGCAACATTAAGAGGAACAGCAAAACAAAAACTAACGTCGTCATCATTATCATCACAGCCGCAGTAGCAGCAATAGCAACAGCGACAACTTTAGCATTATCGTACATACATAAACATACCAACATGGCAATTGTACAACACAAAGTCAACTCCGCATCTATCAGTATCAAGTGCAGGCTGGCGGCCAGATTCTCTACTCTATACTGCATTCAAACAAAACTCTTGTAACAGTAACAGGAACGTAGCACCACACTCGTAGTCGTACTCGTTTTCGTATGTAAATTTTCAGACGACATTTCTGTTTTGTTTTTTTTTTGTGCATTTTTTTTTCTAATCTTCTCGAAAATAATGAATAGAATTGAATGCGCCTCTGCAGTACTCTGATGATGCTAGAAGAGTCGACGGCAACGACGGTCGTCACATGCAACAATTGTGCCGTGTTCGAGTTTGAGTTGAGGAAATGTAAGAAATGTAGTCATATCACTCGACTCGACTGGAGGTTCGTTATCTTTGCTAAAGTTAACGAAATAAAGCCCCAACAACAAGAACAACAGCGCAGCATAACACAACAGCTCCACAACAACAATGATGACGGTAACTCGACGACGAGGACGAGAGCACAAAAGCTTGTTAAACTTCCAGTTGTTGTTTCATTTGTGCCCGTGCCCATGCCCGTATCTTGTGGCCGCGCTTTGTCTCCCTCCATCTGTGTATCTAAGTAGTGTTCTCATATGTAATCAGATGCTTCCCCATATTGTAAAGTATGCAAAGATTTCAAAATGGCTTACATTAGGATGAAGTTAAATAGCACAGGGCGTAGAATAAGGACAGTTGTGCTTTTAACTGTTAAGCGGTTAAAGAGAGATACAGTAGAAAATGTACCTCGTTTGTCTCAGACACTCTCGTAGGGAAATTCAGTATTCATAGCCAAACATCACCGATAACATATTCAGACTGGAATAGAATGTTCTCTACCGAGTCAAAACAAGGTGAATACGTTAATACTACCGCTGTAATATCACACAGCTTCGGGCGCCAATGGACAGTGTGGCAGTGCTTTTAAAAACCGACACCGAAGATCAGGTAATATGCATGCACCTGCTCATAAAATTAAGATGGCTTAAAGAATGTATTCCCGATGATTGTAATGCCAAAAACTAACTTAGTATACCCCTTTTGCCAATCATATACAAGATCCTGTAAAGTAAGTTATATGAAAGGCTAAAGCACGTTTTTACAAAACTGAGTGTTATAACGAGCCTTAACCCATTTGAGCCTTATCAAAGTGACTTTAGACCTGAGAAATTCATGGCCGAACAGATATAAATACTGCGGCAAGTCCTGGTGAATTTTGTAAAAAGTTTGGTAAAAAATATCGCCCACTCACTATAACTCCGATTGAAATGACACCAAATGACATCGTCACTTACTTCGTAATCAAATGTGTTATCGAGCTCGCTTAAAACACAGCTTATAACAAAACTGCAACTGAAATAACACTTACTAACATCGTCGCTTACTTTGTAAGCGAGAGCGCACCGATTGAACGGACTATGACACTCCTATGCTAAATTAAAGGGGGTATAAAAGAGAGACAGTCATCACTGATTGCTACTAAGTACCAAGCGGTTAACGAAAAGAAGTGTCTATTTAGTAATCCATGACATCTGTATGACATTGTAAGCGAGCGATCTAAGTACTTAGAATGTCACGCGTGTGTAATGTTAAAAATATCGCCCACCCACTATAACTCCGATTGAAATGGCACCTACTGATATCGCCACTTACTTCGTAATCATGCGTGTTATCAAGATCGCTTAATGCACCACTTATAACGAAATTGCAACTGAAATAACACTCAATGGCATCGTCGCTTACTTTGTAAGCGAGAACGCACCGATTAAACGGCCTATGACACTTCTATGCTAAATTAAAGGGGGAATATAAGAGAGACAATGATCAGTGATTGCTACTAAACAGAGCTGACATCAGCGATTAAGCAATGGGTATTTTTGACGCTGGGTAACTACTCATCTACCGAGAGAGTGCTATATTAAAATTCTGCCATCTTCCAATTGGAAGCAAAGATCCCCATCCAACTGGCTTCATCCTTCCGTGTTTCAAACGTAATTCGATCAAATTACATGTAATGACGTCTTTGGACCATATTTCTCCGAACATTTATCGGTCATTATTACATTTAATTTTAACGATACCAGGTCCGAAGACCTGGCCAAGACCATGCACTATACACTTCAAGTCGATCATAAAAAACGACCCTGTAGAAACAACTACAAAGCTCCATTTGAACTTCCCGGTTTACAATCAACACCTTGTCTTGGCAACCTAATTATATTTATCAGCTTTGGCCAGGAACCGAAGTACCTCGTCAGGCCTAGTAGTAATAATCTTACTACTAATTACTTACTACCTTTGTTCTGCCGTCATCATTCAAAGCTTGCCGTTTGTTGCACTACTAGAATCAGCACTCTCTGTCTAGTCTTGCTTATACCAGTCGATCGTCAGCTTAAGTATCAACGAATTGTAATTATGTGTCATATTTAATAAACCAGTCTTATCCGATTACTAAGGCCACCAACGCGTTGCAATGCACCTACTTTACTGCGATTAAAGGCACATCCTTGTTAAAGGTTCGCAACTATATTATCGCGAATCCAAAAGGATTCTTGATGCACATGAGAATGTGAGACTGATCATATCAAGGGATACGGGGTTCTATAACTCGAGCAACAACTTTAAGTTTATTATCTTGAGCTTTTAGTATTACCCACAGCCACTGCATGACACCACTGAAATGGTTCCTTACCGAAACGAACAAGCAGTCAGTTTACCAAAAGCAAACCTGACCTACCGTAACACCAGTTGTACTCTCTGGTCGAAGTTTGCAATGGCATACGGCCCTACTACCACTTTTCGACACCGAAGGGTTTACCGGTGGTTCTCTCAGGTACCCGGGGGTGATATTCCCCGAAGTTCTCGGGAGAGGCAGTAGACAGTCCGACACGAATTTACCTCCTTAATCCCATGGCTGAGTTTGGTATACCTGCGAAGCTAATACGACTTTGCCGGATGACACTGTCTTCAGTGAATATAAGTATATACAAAATTTACGTAATCTGAAAAATTTTTAACGAACCGAGGCTTCAGACACGGCGTGCGCCAATGATATATATTATTGCGGGATGTTACTGCGACCTTTTCAAACTTTGAAAAGCAGTAAACAGAAGTGGGTCTGGTGATAAACGGGGACAATACCAAGTTTGGTGAAACACTTAAATACCAAAATCAAGATATATTGTGGTTAATGTTTTACTTACATTAGCTCTACATCATTTACGTCTGTTGCTATCTAACTGTCCACTGCTGCATTCATTGAAAGCAGAGAAAGATAAAATTTGTAATGTAATAGATTCCGTAAAGAGGTGGGACAACCTAAGGCGCATTCAAAGTATTTGTTACAACTCTTTCCTCGTTACGGTAATTTATCATAAAGATTTACAAATGTGAAAAAAGAATCCCAAATCTTTAGAAACTGCATTCATGTTGCGCTCTTACTGTTCCATATGTTCCAATGTGCTAGTCTATTACTCATATAGACATGCATGTGAAAAGAAGTTCCACTCGTGTGCAAGTGCAGTAGGCTGGCACAGCCAATGATTTTTTAGTTGATATTTATGGAGCGGGTATAATATTGTTATTAAAATTTGGTACATTTGTATGGTAGGTACCAGTCTTCCAATTGTTTTTCCAAGACTTTATCCGGTAATAGCTTTACTAAATACAGAATTTGGGTACGATCCCGTTAGGTGTATTAATATTATTACTCCATTTCTTAAGTGGGCGGAATGATGTATTTGTATGGGAGGTACCAGAAGGAGCGGGGCCATGTAGCCCATTTGCAATACCGTAAGTAGTTTTGGCAAAATATTAACTCGTGCAAAATTTCAAAATATCAAATTTGGTTCAAAGAAACCTTGGGTGTAAAGTGACTTCTTCTATGTGTTACACTTTAAGGACGTATCAAATGATATATACCCTCCTACCCGTAGGGTGAGGGTATAAAAACATGTATTTTGTCTTTGCACTTCATGCTTTCAGCTTCCTGCATTTATGTATGTAAACGCCTTTATATTTTTGAGTACAAGATTTCAAAATCAACCGATTGCTCATATCTCCAGTAACCATATTCCTTCAACTTCAATTTCCATGGCCACCCTAATTCTTAGAATTGAACTTTTCATACCTCCAACGGCAACTCGTTTATGCAGATGCATGTACATACATATGTATATCCTAGTCCTCTGCCTCGGATGATTAACATAATGAATAATGGTTAGTAGAGCAAAAGGGTCAAATTTGTTAATGCACTTTAAGGTGATGTTCCCCTACTTGTATGTACGTAAATTAGGGTGGCGTTGCTGTGCTTTCATACTGAAACCTAGCAAATCGACATGTAGTCTTAATTGGAAATTGTATTGAAGGAATGCGAACTTAGCAGCTTATAATACATAGATGCGAATTTCTATTCATCTACATAGACGACTTGCATGATTCATAGTACCACGAGCTGCAGTAACTTTGCCACCGCCATTAAATTATAATGTTAAAGGGAAGTTGTAGAGGTTAAGACTAATTTCATTATCAACATAGTGGTGCCGAGACTTAAAGAAAATAAAGTTGTTGAGTTTTAATAAAGTTGACGAAAATTGCCAACATAAGGATAACATATGAAGGATATATGCATTGTTTAAAGTATTGCAGGTAACAGATTATGTTGTGATACAATAACAGTTTTAGTTAAGTTTTTATTGTTTTAATTCTTGGTATGGTATTTAATGGTCGCTATTAATACTTAGTGATAACTTCATTATCAGACCCCGAAAACCATTCTAGGTAAATGGCATTTCGGGAGTAGTCTTATCGAATTTAAATTTGTGTTTATATTAAAAAAAAAGATGTCATACTTTTGCAATGGAAAGCTCAAATTTCACTTGTGTATCACTCGTTGTGCTGTCAAGGTGCACAATATAAATGGCAACCCTCGTGTAAATGTAATAAATAACTCAGTTTCCAGCAAAAAATATCTTGACGATTACCATAATGTGAATTAGTGGGTATGTGCAAATTTATTACTTTAATACAAATGCATTAACTCTATACAACTCGTTCCTCTCTCTCTCTCTCCCTTTACATTATGCAAATGTAATTCAAATTAAATTCAACACATTTGCCCATGCATGTCATCCGCAACATGTTGTCATATCTACTATTCCTTTACCCTCAATGGCTGGATAGTTTATTTTTGGAAAATTTCAATTACAATATTTCAACAAATTGTCAACTATTATTACTGAGAAATAAACAAATAAACATATCATGGCCACAATTGTTGGAGACACAGGAATTCTAAATGTCAACAGCTGTTTTAGATGATGTCAGCTCGTAAACTAAACAAAATTAAAACAACAAAATTGAAACAAAAAAAAACTGTAGAGATTCACAGTCACATAAACAAAAACCCCTTCATACAATTCCATTGAAGTTTTCATGTTTTGGGATGTTGACAAAGGAGAAATGAGTATCATAATTTAAATCTGTATACAGAAAAAAAAATTGGCTGCATGCAACGCAGAGTTAAGCGAAATCAAAGTTGTAGAATTCGGGCAGAAACCCGGTTTTAAGGATTTGACTTTATGTCATATCGCTGATTGATTTTTTTTAACCCAGCTAGTCTGGACTAGGGACCAGCCGTGGCATAGTGGTTAGAATACGCGATTACCATGCGGGAGATCGCAGGTTCAAACCTGGCTCCAGTCATTTCAAAAAAAAAGTTGTTCTTTCATTGTCGGCTCCTCTCGAATGTTGTTGACAGCAACTTCGCAGTATAAGTGTCGAGTCAATCGGCGTGTCTAGTAAGAGCTTCTCAAACAGTGACGTTCGCATTCGTCGATAACCAAGTAGGTGCCGTTAGTTGTGAGTCTAAAATAGAAAGCGTGTTAATTCACAACAAAGCGAGAAGCTATCCCATACCCCATTCATGGGGTGCAAAGAGAAATTAAATTAAGTCTGGACTTACCGATTTTAGTATTGTGTAGTTTATGCTACCCCAAGATAATGTGGAATTACCAAATATCGAGTTGTATGAAATATCCTTAGTACAATAAATTAGGATTAAGGCTATCCTGCACGGAAAATAATTTAGACTTAAATGTTAAGTTAATTTAGGTTTGGAATACGTATAGTCTGGTAAAAATTAGCACCCACCACACTCGGTGATCTAAAGATTCATTGTGATTGTACGATGATAAGGTGAATGGGACTTAAGGGATAGTAAGGAAGAGTAGTATTATAAATGTATACATATTTAGGTATAAAAGAGAGAAATTCGTTAAAAACCCTTTTTGAAATCTTTAGCCATTAATTTTGGTCCAGTAAACCATTAAAGGCATCGCATGAAACCTTATAAGTTCGCTACTCTGATTGAGGAGAGAACTCTTAAGTCCTGTATAAAACCTTACTCTGAGTAGCTCTGCTTCAGAGTGGGACAACTACAAAGAAGATGTTCCAATGTCTCCGACTCCTCCTCGTCCTTACACACGCGACGACGGTCTGTAATGGATTTCTTATATTTGCCTGCTAGGTGCCTAATGTTGCAGTGGCCAGTCAGAATTTCACAGGTCAGAATTTCAGAGGAATTTCATCGACCCTTCGACTTCGATCGAGACTCGCTATATTCTGAACACAGTTAAACAGTCGGTTGTCGATATACAAAGACTGCAACCTGTTTTCCATTTTCAGTCCTCTACTAAACCACCAAGGTAACAAGTAAACCCACCAAGTAAATTCACTAATACTCATCCATGAATATCTCAATGCCCTGGAATACAGAAGAGACTGATATCATAAGCTTTAGTCTGTTACAGTTCCCCAATAACTTTGATTGGTGCAGTCATACAGTCGGTTCTGGAGATCTAATGCTAGCTAGTTGTTTTTCACAGCCAGTCCGCCACTAAACCAAACAGGTAGCAGTTAGTCAGTTGAACGTCACCCCAAAGAGTCATGATCTGGCATCGTCCTGCCTTCTCTAGCTGGTAAATCCGCTGATACGTTTCCCGGAACACAGCAAGACTGATATCCTAGGACTTAAGTCAGATCTTACAGTTCCTCACTAACTTTGATTAGAGCTGTAATTCAGTCTATTCTGAAGATCCAACGCCTGCAAGCTTTTTTCCGCAACAAATAATCCCCTTAACCAAAAAGTTAATCGATGGTCGGATTAACATCCCCCAAAGAGGCAGGATCAGGCATCGTATTGTCTTTTCTAGTCAGTAAATCAGCTGATTCGTTTCCAGGAATATCGCAATGATCCGGAATCCAGCTAAAGGATCATATCATAAGTTTTAGTCAGTTCAACGTCTTCTTACAGTTCCTCAACAACTTTGATTAGAGCAAATCAAATCATTCACTAAACCAAAAAGGTAACAGTTGGGTAGGTGAACATCCCTCAAAGAGTCATGATCTGGCATCGTACTGTCTTTTCAAGCTAGTAAATCCGCTGATTCGTTTCCCTGATAATATCCTAGGGTTTAAGTCAGTCCTTACAGTCTCATTGCAGTACCCCACCAACTTTGATTGGTGCAGTCATACTCTCTGTAACAGTATGGCGGGTGAACGTTCCCTCAGAGAGTCATGATCTGGCATCGTCCTGCCTTTTCTAGCCAGTAAATTCACTGATACATTTCCAGGAATATAGCAATGATCCGGAATCCAACTAAAAGGTGATATCATAAGCTTTAGTCTGTTCAACGTCTTCTAACAGTTCCCAACCAACTTTCATCGGAGCAGTAATACAGTAGAGCTGTAGAGATTCAACGTCTGCTAGCTGTTATCCACATCTAGTCCTCCACATAAGATAACAGATGGGCAGGTGAAAATTTCCCGAAAGAGTCATGGTTAGACAACGTACAGCCTTCTTTAGCTAGTAAATCAGCTTATTCGTTTCCAGGAACAACGTAATAATTCGGAACCCAGCCAAAGGATGACATGATAAGCTTTAGTCTGTCTAACGTCTTCTTACTGTTCCCCACCAACTTTAGTTGGTGCAGTCATACAATCAATTATGGTGATCCAGCATTTGCTAGCCTTTTTTCCACATCCAGTCCTCTATTAAGACAAAATGGTAACAGATGGGCGGATGAACATTCAGTCATGGTGAGGCAACGTACAGTCAATCTGCTGATTCGTTTCCAGAAATAGCGCAATGTCCTAGAACACAGCGAAGGTCTGATATGGTAATCTTTAGTCTGTCCAACTTCTCCTTCCTTCTTCCTTATCAACTTCAATTTACACGATGTATATATTGTTCACTGGCTATCCACCCAGAGGTTTACCAGTCTGTTAGTATCGATCCCGTAATCCAGAATGGCCATTACCTCAGTCTGAAAAACAACGCCTGTATTTCGTAGCCTTGAATAAACGCTAAGTTGCCCGTCCTTGCATCCTGTTCTAGCTACGATCCATCAGGAAAAGACAGAAATAGAGTCTCCATAGAGAATTCAGTCGTCTGTCCATGATGCAACGGCCGCTTTACGGAAATTAACGCGTTTCATAGAAAAAATCCGTGAGAGGTTTCAGAACACAAGAGTCATCATGCCCTAAAGCTAAAGAATATTAGCATGACCTTGCGCGGAGTGAAGTTAATCGTCAGCTCTGTCTGACAGTACTTAGTAGCACACGTATAAGCTTATTCTGTAGCCAGGAGGACGCTAAAGTGAAATCACCTGAAAACAGATTGCTCTTCGCTAAGCCCCCAAGAACGCTCTCAACTGATATTCCAGAGATGTTAGAATGCTGGGAGGTGCTCAAAGTGTGAGGCCTTTGAGATGTCCTTATATACATGTAGAGCCGACCGAGTCGTGAAGATTAGAACACTCGACTATCTTGGAGACTATGTATCGGTAATCTGCATGGTGATCTACATTTCTTTGATCGGCGACCTCCTAGATTTTGTTGGCAGTAATTTTGCACTATTCAAGTCAATCGGCATTTCTACTGTAAAAGCTTTAGTTCATGTTCTGATTCGTCGTTAAACTATATGTCCCGTTGTGTTAGATTAAAAATAGAAGCATGTTAACCACTGAAATCTAATTCATAGGACGTAAAGCAAAAATAAGTAGGTAAGTACTTACTTACTTACTATACTTACATGTAGGGCTGACCGTAGCATGATGGTTAGAAATGCGACTATCATGCGGAAGACTGGGGTTCGATCCCCGGCGTGGTCATCTATATTTCTTTGATCGAAGATCTCCTCGATTTAGTCGAATTTATGAGAAGTAAAGAATGTAAGCATACTTACTTACTTACCGTGCTATGATGCTTAGAACACTCGACTATAACCTAAACACAGATTGCTATTCGCAAAACCCGCAACTACACGAAGAATTCTCTCAACTCATATTCGAACGATGTAAGCGTGCGGAGAAGTGCTCAAAGTGTGAAGGCTTAAAAATGTCCTTATATACTTGTGGGGACCGTCCGTGGCATGATGGTTAGAACACACAGCAACCATGCGGGAGACCACAGTTTCATCACTTGGCTCCAGTCATATAAAAAAAAAATACTTTCATTGTCGACCCCCCTAGATGTTGTCGACAGCAACTTCACAGTTTAATAGTCGAGTCAATCGTCATGCCTAGTAAAAGCTTTTCAAACAATGACGTTCTTATTCGTCGATAAACAAGTAGGTGCCGTTAGTTGTGAATCTTAAAATAGAAAGCGTGTTAATTTACAACAACGTGAGAAGCTATCCCATACCTCATTCATGGGGTGTAAAGGGAAATTAAGTTTTAAGTGGGGCCGACCTAGTTCGAACACGCGACTATCATGCGAGAGACCAGGATTCGATCCCGGTCATAGCCATCTACATTTTTTTCATCGGCAACTCCCGATTGATTTTGTCGACAACAACTTTGTAATAGTCAATCGATATATCTAGTAAAAGCTTCACATCCAGA
This sequence comes from Muscina levida, assembly GCA_964034835.1. Taxonomy (NCBI): domain Eukaryota; kingdom Metazoa; phylum Arthropoda; class Insecta; order Diptera; family Muscidae; genus Muscina; species Muscina levida. The sequence continues at coordinate 67,567,466 of OZ035883.1, forward strand.
TGACGAATCCGAACGTCGTTTAATTGTGAGTTCCATTGTGAGATTCTTAAAATGGAAGTGTATTGACCACTAACCAAGTAAAGCTAAAATGAGTAAGTAAACACATGTCAAGAAATATCTTTTAAAAAAATTTCAGCAGAGACGATGAGAAACTAATTGTTATGTAATTCTTCGGGCAAACTAAAACCACCTTAACTTCCCTCCATTTCTCTGGTACAAACTATAGCCACATACAAGCGTTGAAAATGTCCAACCAAAATCGTAGTTATGTATATCATGCATTGAGGTTTGCAGCGTCATTTATATTGTACCATCCGGACCATTAGATTAAAATGATCAAAGATACTCATAGTCACCTTGTCCGCCTTCCATCACACTGAAAAATTTATATTATAAATATACTTAATTGAATACAATTTTTAGTTTTCTTTATGAAAGCATGAAAAGTGCAGGACTTTTAAAAAAATAGCACAAAATAAAATTGTAAACCCGGTTTTCCAAATATCCCTCCAACTATGATGACTTAAGAACTACATACATTTACTCCACTTCTCTCCTCGGCAAGTGTTTATTCTTTCCCTCTCTCTCTCTCTCTCTCTCTTTCATTGCTCATTATCATAACAAATGTTCATGTGCTGTCCATTTGTGTATTTGCGTTATTCGAAACGAGTATGTGATCAAATCATATGTAGGTAATAACATTTGTATATGATTATCCAAAATCTGTGACTATTTCCCCATTCTCCTCCTTGGCGAGTGTGCAATTTCAAACCACTTCACAAGTGTTGTTGCTGACATATTCAGAATATGATTTCCTTTGGACCATGTTAATGTTGCTTTAAATACATTTCATACAACATGTTATCTTAATATGGTACTTTATGTTTATTGTTGCTTGCGTGTCGTGTAGTCGAATCAATATCATATCATAATTTTCATATGGCGTTTTATGTTTATTTATGTATACGAATGCGGCAGTATTGTTGATTCTTTTGTAATTAATTTATAATAATAAGAGAATGTTGTTTATTGATTGAGGCGTCGCCATCGTGGTCGTTGCATATATATGTGCGTATGTATTTATTCAATTAAATCCTTGAATATACTGAGTAGTTAGTTTTGTATCATATTGAGGTGGTTGCGGGGGAGGAAAAATTGTTTTAATACGAATATGTAGTTTATTACACATTGTATGTTGACCACAATTAGTGCATTAATTATGTAAATATAAGGGTAGTCATCCTGAAAATATGCAATGTGGATGCGCTATGCTATAGTAAGCAGTTATGTCGGTGATATTGCAAATGCATGTAATGGTTGTTACTGGCTTCTAGGTCCTAACTAAAGAATTTTTTTATTTGTATTTGGTTTTTTTCGGACAATCATTTTTAAAATATAATTTTAAGCTAAACACTGGGTTTATCACAATATTGTAGCTGAAATATATTTTAATCGCCGCGTTAATATTCGTAGGAAGTATAAAGATTTTTTTTATTTCTGACTTAAATTTCAGTGACTAGTACTAGTACCACTAAGTACCACTTCTCCATAGGACAATGAACTAGTTTACTAGTTTAGTTCAGAATTTTATACTTTTGAACTACTAAGCTTTTGAACTAATTTGACGAGTCTCTACTCTATTTTTATTTACTTCCACTCCTTTGGAGGTTACCCAAAATGATATTGACCGCTCTATGCCAGCACTCTTAATTGTAGGGTAATAACTATGCTTTGTCATAATTTATCCACTGTAATGTAATGGAATTTAATACAATCGATTATGCAATATCATAATATATTTGTATTACTGTTATAAAATACATTATTGATTTTAATAATTATACATTATATATACATACATGGTTTACAATTAAGTTACTGCTGCCAGCTAAAAGTTTGCTGCAGAATGGGAAAATGTTTACACTACTGTCCTTTGTGAGTGGCTATGTTATTTTTTTTAAACAATTTTATATAATATTTTGTTTTCGATAATGTGGGAAAATAAATCACCGATGTAGAAAACTGCATTTACTAATTAGCATCTAATATATTGTAGAAAATAGAATTTAACACTATTCCCCATGAAACCCATGAATCGAGCTGAGCAGAGTTAAACTTTTAAATATTTTTTACAAAACTTTGCGGTTTTTCTTTGTTTTACTCAGAGTAACGTGTCAAACGAAAATCGTTCTTACATAAATAGTAGCTATTAAGACAGTTCAATAATATTGAACCCAGCAGAATTTGGGCACGATCATGTCGAGTGTATTGATATTATTACTCCATCTCCAAAGTGGGTGGAGTGGTACATTTGTGTGGGGGGTACCAGAAAGGGCGTGTCTGGACTTTCAGTTTTTCCCCCAAAACTTTATCCTGTTATAGCTTTACTAATTAAAGAATTTGGGTACGATCACGTTGGATTTATTAATATTATTACTCCATCTCTATAGTGGGCGGATAGGTACATTTTTATGGGAGGTTCCAGACTTCCAGTTTTTTTCTCCAAAACTTTGTCCTGTTATAGCTTCACAAAATACATAATTTGGGAACGATCCCGTTGGGTGTATTGATATTATTACTCGATTTCTCAAGTGGGCGAAATGATGTATTTGTATTGGAGGTACCAGAAGGAGCGGGCCCATGTAGCCCATTTGCAATACCGTAAGTAGTTTTTGGAAAATATTAACTCGTGCAAAATTTCAAAACATTTGATTGCGTCTTTCCAAAGTTATCAGGCGCACCAACCGGATAGCCAGACAGACTGAGAGACTCCTACCGTAGGTTGAGGGTATAATTATATATTTCCCGACGTTTCGCTGTGACAGGTCTAGGAATCGAGATATATCGATTTAAAGTTTGTAAAATCGTATAGGCGTAATTGCTATTTGTTTAGCTTTTTCTAGCATTTTGACCATGTGAATGTCCAAACAATGCAAAGTAATGTTTAAAAATGCAATGCAAAATTGTTATGCTCAAAGCGGTACTTTTTATGTTCCTTGAATAGGACGCTGCAAAATCAGTTCTTCATGATTATTTCGTTAGCTACACAGCCACTCATAACAAGTGCTAAGGTTGGTAAAACCTCAAACTTGAGGTTTTATTGAGCTTGTGTCCAAAATCGGAAGAAACAGATTTAGTTTCGGTTTGAATGAAACTAAAAACGTAAAGAAGTAATGGTCTACCTTCGCGCCTGCCTCTGAGCTCTAGATCATACCATGACAACATTATAAAGGGTTTTCCAATGAGAGGTGTTATTGTGAATAGCCCGCAATTTTGGTAGCTGTCACTTTTGAAGCTTGTATTCTTTGACATTTGACAAGAGGAAACTACGTCATTACTAAAAATGAAACGATACACGGTTAAACAACGCTTTGAAATTATTAAAATTGACTACAAAATTGGTGAAAATCTTGCAGTCACAGTCCGCAAAACTAAAGCATTTTTTGGTCGTCGTGAAGCACCTTGTCGGACCGCAATACAGAAATTGGTGGAAAAATTCGAGCTGTTGGTACAAGTTAGTGATAAAAAGAATAAAACCCGTGCACGTCGTTCAAGAACAACTGAGAATATTGCTGCTGTAGCTCACATTGTTGAAGAAAACCCAGGTTTGTCCATTCCTCGTCGTTCTTTGGAATTGGGCATTCCACAAACGTCATTACACCGGCTTGGGTCTTAAGGCCGGCCGATCATCAATAACGTCATGTCTTTGCTGATTGGGTCCTTGAAATGCATGAAAATGATCCGAAATTCAATCGAAAAATCATCTTGATTGATGAGGCCCATTTTGACCTCGGTGGCTAAGTCAACAATTAAAATTGGGAATCGGAAAACCTAAGAGTTATTATTGAGGAGCCTCTCCATCTTCAAAGTGTGACTGTTTGGTGCGGGGGTCCTACGGGGTCATTGGACCTTACTTTTTCGAAATTGGGGTTGGATCAACAGTTACGGTGAATGGATTGCGCTATCGAGAGATGATTAATGATTGTTTATGGTAAGGTTGGATGGTGTTGATCTGGACAACGTTTACTTTCAACAAGACAGCGCTACGTGCCACACAAGCAACGAAACCATTGATCTTTTACGGGAATAGTTTCCGAACCGTGTTATCTCTCAAAGAGGTAATCACGATTGGCCACCGAGATCTTGTGATTTAACACATTGCGACTTCTTCCTTTGGGGCCACGTGAAAGATAAGGTCTACGCCAACAGCCCAGTGTCGATTCAAGACCTCAAAGATAAAGTTCGAGAGGCTATCGAGGACATAGGGCAACCACCTTGCGATTTGGTTATGGAAAATTTCATGAGGAGGATATGGGCCTGTAAGCTTGCTCGTGGTGGCCAATAGGCTGATGTTGTTTTCCATTACTAACTGCATACCAATCACTTTATTATGAAATAAACATTCGATCATTTATCTCAAATATGTCATTTATATAATATCCAAAATAACATCTCTTATTGGAACACCCTTTATATTTGGGGATCGAATCTGAAGTTTGTTTAGCCCAATCACGTCCGGTATTTGACATTACCTCAAATAACGCTAACTTTGAGGTTCCCCCACCCTTAACAAACAAAATGGAATGGATACGTATTCAGGTTCCATAGGCTCGAGCAAACTGGAGGGGAAGTGTTTGAAAGGACGGATCGTGTGCTGCACGTGGAAGAAAGTAATTTAAAAGAAAATACTGCGTTTGCTGGATGCACAAATCGCAAAAACTTGACATATTTCACATTTTAACATAAAATTTTAATAGCTTTTTTGGTCAATATTCAAGAAAAGAAGTGACATATCCCCACACCCAACATCGAACATGTTAGTATTTGCTTGGGCCTATTCATGAAACTGATGTATAATATCAGTCCAAAGAGAGTTGGAGACCCATTGAACAAAATACATAGGAAAAGGGTAGTCTAATACCCCAATCCCAACAGTTTTTTGGTCGGCTGAGTTATCTAACAAAAGTCAACAAATATCATCATCAATTGATTTTCTAGGGCTGAACTCAGGGAAAACCAAAAATCTTTATTGACTATATTGCATCACGCTATTCAGACATTTTGCGTTATTCAGGAATTTAGATAGTCAAAATGCATGGAAAGGGTATAAAACTAATTTAAATCGATACATCTCGTTTCCTAGACCCAACCCAGCGGCACGTCGCGACGTCGGGACACGGATACTTGACCGATGTAACTTTTTCCGGTAAACACAACCACCACCGATTTGGGCTGGGCACGGTTTAATAGAGAAGTGTCTTTTTGTCAAGTTGTCCAATTGTCATTCTCAGGGCAAAAAAAACCCAATCGATCACGTACTTCGACCTTGAGGTTAAGCAACAAAAAGTTGGTGAGCAAACCTTTACATCCCATGAATAAGATATGGCAGAGCTTATCGCATTATTGTAGATTAAATGAAAATTTAACGACAAATCCAAACGTAAGCTTTCTGAGAAGCTTTTACTGGAAGGGACGACAGACTCGCCACTACTGCTAAGTTTCTGTTTCTATAACATCGAGGAGGCCGCTAATGGAAACATAAGTTTCAAGCAGAAATTGATCATTCGTCTTCCGCATTATAGTCCAGTGTTCTAAATATTATGTCACGGTCGGACCCAATCTAATTTCGAATGGTTCAATATTCGGACTTTAGTCTATTCATTCCAACTTTTGTTGGTATACCCCAATTCTGATTGAATAAATCCGATTTAGACTTCGTTCTGTTCAATCCAATTGCGATTGGTTTAATCTGAGTTAGATCGATTACTTCGGACAGCGGTCTGTTTAATCTAATCTGTTTTCGGTCTTTTCAATCTAACGTTTGTTTTGGTTTACCTCTATTCTTATTGATTTACTCTCGATTTTGAACGGTTTGATCGGATTTCGTTTTGTTCAATCCAATTGCGCTTGAGTCACAGTCGGACCCAATCCAATTTCTAATGGTTTTTAACCACCTTCGATTGGTTAGTTCCGGTTTCGATCGGATAATACAGACTTCGGTTTGTTAAACCCAACTTTTGTTGGTTTATCCCAATTCTGATTTATTTAATTCGATTTGATCGTTTTAATCGGACTTCGTCGGTATAATCCAATTTCGATTGGTTTAATATGATTTAGATCGGTTTTTTTCAGTATAGGCCTTTTCAATAAAACTTTGTGTCGGTTTCACCCAATTTCAATTGAATTAATCGGATTTATCAAATTTCGGTTTGTTCAATATAATTTCATATAGTTTAATCCAATTTCGATTGGACTTTGGTCTGTTCAACCCATCATTTTGTTGGTTTATCCCTTTTTCGGACATAGGTCTGTTCTATCCAACTTCTATTGGTTCAATACAATATCGATCGGGCAAATTGTACTACTTCTGCTCAATCCAACTTTTTGTCGATTACTTAAATTCGATATTGATTCGTTTTATTAGTATTTTTGTCTGTTCACTCCAGCTTTTTGTTGGGTTAAGCTAAGTTTGTTTCAATCGGTTTAATCTTCACATAGGTCTGTTTAAACCCAACATTTTGTTGTTTTAATCAAACTTCTATTGGTTTAATACGATTTCGATCCGGTTAAATCGGACATTGGTCTGTGCAATCCAATTTCGACTATTTCAATCCAATATTGATTGGTTTAATGAAAATCTTCATCAAGATCTTGAGTTGCAGAAACGAAACCGAACTTCGAACAAACTCGAACTACCAGCACGATATTGAGTTGCAGATACGAGCAAAATTTCTGACCAACCTGAATTATCATCACTGTCTTGAGTTACCGATACAACCTGAATTGACGATATACCCGAATCCTCACTACGTTCCCATATTAGTGATATGAACCTGAATTGAGAAAAAACCAGTAAAAAAGTTTCAGTCAGGAAAGCCGACTTACATATACCCTCACCCTCAGTAAATCAAAAAATTTTCTAGTATATTGATATAATTACTTTAATTTGTAAAGTGGACGGAATGGTACATTTGTATGGGAGGTACCAGAAGGGGCGTAGCTAGACGTAAAGTTTTTTTTATCAAAAACTTTATCTTGATTTAGCTTTACTAAATACATGATTTGGGTACGATCACGTTAGGGGTATTGATATTACTACTCCATCTCTAAAGTGGGCGGAATGGTACGTTTGTAGGGTGGTACCAGAAGGGACGTGGCTAGACTTCCAATTTGTTATCCAAAACTTTACCCTGCTTGAGCTTTACTAAATATAGAATTTGGTCACGATCGAGTTGGATCTATTAATAATATTAATCGATTTCCAAAGTGGGCGGTACATAATGGGTATGGGAGGTACTAGATGGGGCGTGGCTAGATTTCCAGTTTTTTCTCCAAAACTTCATGCTGCGTCAGTTTTACTAAATCGTGTTAACTCACTCAAATGTAAGAAGCTTTCCCATATGTCATCCATAATATGCAAAGGGAAAATATATTTTGGTTTTATACAAGTATTTGCTTATTCCTTTGGCTATTAAGCCATGAACTACATCAAATATTTGGGTATTATTGCTTAGCTGGTTTGAGTATGATTTAATTTTTTATAGGGTTTATTTCATTAGTATCTATTTTATTACTCGCATCGCCCTTTGGGTTGCTCCCATTGTACCCAAATATGCATTACCTATTCTAGCAATCTAGGGTGCGAAAACACTCATTTTTACTCTCCCTCTCCAGTATATCTCTCAATGTACATATTTTGAAATGTACACCCTATATATTTCAAGATGTTATAAAACTCTGCTACCATATCCTCTTCCTTACGAAACCAATTTCCGAGCTTTTGGCTCTATTGAGCAGCATCAAGCAAGTTTGATGTCACCCAAAATTTAGTGCGTATTCCACCTCCTTGCCGTGCCACACAAGTGAAATGAAAACATCACTTCCAAATTCATATTTCACATTTCACTGTTCATTGTGTGCGTCACATTAAACATGTGTTTTCACCGCCACTCAACACTTTCGTCACCCGACCAACACAACGCCACCATCAACAAATCCGTGCCATGCTCTTGAGCATCTGCGTCAAGTACTCGTATCTTCAAGTCGAGTGAAGGAAAAATAAAGAAAAACTTTTGCTTTTTCACTTCCTCAAAAGCAGAAGCAAAAAGATCCAAAACTTCAAGTACTTATGCAAACATGCGGTACAAAAAAAAAACATAAGAAACATATTTTCATAAAACTGCATATGCTATATATGCAAGTGTATAGCAATACATATGTACAAAGTCCCTGCATAGTGTAAATATATAAACTACTCAAAACGACTGGAGTACAGCAGATACAAAAAAAAACTACAAGTAAAACACTTGATATTTGCTGGCTGTTAAGCATTGTAAGAAGGCTGCAAGAAAAGTTTTGAGCCATGTGATAAATTTGTAATTACCAATTTTTGTAATTCCCCTAAAAACTTTTCACTCAACCCTCGACGTGAAATACACATAAATCACACACTACCGACTACTCGCTACTCGACGGAAGAAAAGTTGCCTAATGAGTCTTTCAACATTGTCATGTGCAACATTCTATGTCTGTCTGTTGTTTATTTTAAAAGAAACGAAATGCCAACGACAACAACTTTCTTAAAGAAAGGGAATACAAATGGAATTAGGCAACAGTCGTCGTAGTCGTCATCATCATCAGCATCAACATCATTAGAGAACTGAAAATTAGTTGCAACATTTTGTTACAGCAAAATTTCTTCTAAGCAAATATGTAAAAAGTTTAGCTTTTTTTGTAAATAAGACTGAATTAAAGTAAAACAAATGTTTTTCATAAATGTAGCTGGAGTGAAGGAGTAGCTTGGAGAAGGGGACTAATTAAGATAATTAGAAATGTGGTGTTGTAGCAACATTAAAGTTTTAGTGACTTGGGCTGGAAATTAGACATACATAGTGTTAGAATCCTAAAGATATGCAAAATATTTTGGGGGTTAGAAAATCCTTAAAGTATGCAGCTAAAAGTAATTAGTGTTTTCGTCATATGGGTTGGTTTTAAGTCAAACCAGCTTTCAATTCGTCAAACACCTTCAATCATCGTTAAAAATATTGAAAATTCTAGCTAAATTGCATATTTTTGAGCTGTTTTTTTTAAACCGTTACATTTATTTCTATAACAAAATTAATTTTCTAACTATTCCATAATCTATGTAATAAAACATTTTCTTAGAACCACTCATGACGTCCGTTTGCACATGCTTCATGCCTCTCTTGCGTGCGCCATAAAACAAATAATTGCACATATTCTATGGCAAATATTTGTGTACACATTTTACAATTCTGCAGACCTCTTAATCACAATTCGTTCATAGAAGTTTTTTTTCTATTAATTTTAATTAACTTGAAGATAGTCTAGACTGCAATGCTTGAGTAAGTGGGTGCATACCTTTAGGCTCTAATAAATTTTAAAGCCGTAGCATAGAGATAGGTGTACTAAGGAAAATGTAAAACGAATTTGCAAAAAAAAATTGTTGTTGTATATCTTTTTTTAAATTATTAGTTATATTTAGAAAAATACCTTAAGAGCTGGGTTGAATGGAAAATAGATAGAAGCAATGGTGTAAAGATGTCTCAATTAACAATACATGAAACTTAAGGTTTTTGTTTAGGGCGTTTTTCAAAGCAATTTATTGTTTAAGGAGCCGGATGCCTATGATCTTAGCATTTTGTCACAGACCAAGAAATATATATTACCACAATTATATGTATGTAATTCTTTTTATTAGTTTAGGTTAGGTTATAGTCACTTGTAATCTGGTAAAAATCAGATCAAAGAAAGGGAAAGAGATCGTAAGAAAGAGGGTAGGGATAAAGATGGAAGAAACATTCATGGGAACACCAAGGCACCGCGATAACGGTATTCAATCTCCTTCTGGGGCTGAGGAGAGGGACTCTAGGTCTTCTCTTTACTTCTCGCCTAAGTGTTTTAGCCTCCTACGGGCTAGAGCGGGACAATTACAAAGAAGATGTTCCATCATCTCGGACTGAACCTTGTCCTCACACACACGGCAGTAGTCGGGTTTTGACCTATCCCATTTGCCGGTCAGGTGACTGATATTGTAATGGCCTATTCGAATTCAACAGGCCAGAGTCAGGTCACTCCTGCACAGGCTAACCATATACGCCGATGGGAACCTACTATATTCGTGTCACAGCGATCTACAAGATGGGCCAAAAGAAGTCATCCGATTGGCTCTCATTTTTTTCTAAATGAATAACATCATTCTGTTTTTTGATTATTTTATTTTAATTTATTTTAATTTTTAGAATTTTATTGGCTAAGTCGAGAAGATGAAATCTGCTAAATGGTCGCCGTCACAATTGAATGCCATACGGGCTCGTTTTATGGCATTTTTCATCACTTCTGCGAGAACAAAGGGCGACAGATTCTCGCACTCCTGTCGAATGTTGTCCCTGAGGGCTTCCAGGGTCTCGGGCTTGTTCACGTAAACATGGGACTTCAAAAAACCCCACAAAAAAGAATTAGAATTTTATTGGCTAAGTCGAGAAGATGAAATCTGCTAAATGGTCGCCGTCACAATTGAATGCCATACGGGCTCGTTTTATGGCATTTTTCATCACTTCTGCGAGAACAAAGGGCGACAGATTCTCGCACTCCTGTCGAATGTTGTCCCTGAGGGCTTCCAGGGTCTCGGGCTTGTTCACGTAAACATGGGACTTCAAAAAACCCCACAAAAAAGTCTGGAACGGTTTAATCGTGCGATATTGCGGGCCAGTGCTAATCGCCAAAACGACAAATGAGGCGACCCGTGAACGCCGCTTTGAGAATGTCGGTTACGGCTCGTGCAGTGTGTGCCGTTGACCGTCCTGTTGCAACCACATGTCCTCCAGTCCTAATTGGACCAATTGCGACAGAAAAAAAACTCGGTTAACATGGCCCTATAGCTCGCACCGTCCACTGTTGCCGTTTGACAGCGGCATTCTCGAAAAAAAAAATTGCCTGATGACTTCTGCAGCGTGAACAGCGCACCGTGCAATCACTTTGAGCAGGTGTTACAGCTCCTCGTGCATGACTCGTGGATTTTCGGTGCCCCATAAGCGATAGTTTTGCTTGTTCACGTACCCGTGGAAATAAGTCTCATCGCTCATTATGATTTTGCTCGAAAAATCGTCCATTTCGTCCTGGAGATTGAGGATAGCTTGGGCGTAGGTTACACGCATTTGGCGGTCGACAGGCAGCAGCTGATGCACGGACTGGACTTTGTAAGGGAACATGAGCAGGTCTTTGACCAAAATTCGCCTTAGGGACGACCGGCTGATGCCTAATTGAGAGGTACGCCGTTTGGTCGATGTTTCCGGCGACAGCTCGACATCCAGCGGCGATAATCTCGGCAATACGGGCGCTCCAGGGCCGGCCACTCCTGGCAACATCTTGTTTGGTCCCATACTCTTCAAGGTTCGTGGTCAAACGGCGCAGTGTTTGCGCAGTCAGTGTCGGACGGCCGAGGAATCGGCGACGGATGTCGCGTTGCGCCAACCCCACAGACGAATGGTTACGCAAAAAAAAAATAGACACGATTATTCCGCGTTCTTAAGGAGTGTATCGCTCAATGGCTTGCTCACTTCTATTCTACATCAGTGTAGTCCACATATGTCAAAGCGGCCATTTGCACAAATAAGAGCATCTTCCAACAGGGTGATCTCTTTTGGTCCACTTTGTAGCATTTATGCAGTCGGTTCTGACAGTTTTCCGCATCCAATCCTCCGCTAAACAAAAAAGTTTTCAAATGGGCGGTTAAACATCCTCCAAAGAGTTATGAACAGACATAGTACAGCCACCTCTGGAACCAAACAGAGGCTAACATCCAAAGACTTTAGTTCATCCAACTTCACCTTATAGTTCCTCACCAAATTTAATTTACAAAATGTTAAATGTATCGCTTTTATTGCAGCCTGGCTATTCACACATATGGTTATTCGTTTGCTAGTATCGTTGACACATCCCACAATAGCCTTCGCAGCTTTTTGAATGTCCAGTATCTCTGCCTGAAAAACGCTGCATTCATTATGTACCCTGAAAGAGAGGCTTAGCTGCAGGCAATTGCTGTAGGCACCATCTGCTGTACCCTATTCCATTTTTGAACTGTCACTAAAGACAGAAATAAAGTCACCATAACGAGTCCCGCCGTCAGTCCATTCCGATCTTTCCGGAATTTTAACGTTAACTTTACGGAAATCCACACATTTTTTCAAGAATTCAGTACGAGGTGGCAGATAAAAAGAAACACCATTGCCCAAAAGCTGGAAAATATTTGAATAACCATATATTAATTGATGCAAATCGCCAGATTTTCTCAGTGACGTACAAGTCCAATGGTGGAAGGCCCAGAAACGCATCCACAGCCGCATGCGGTGTGCTCCTCTCAGCCCCAGTAAACGCCATTTATATAACATATTCTCTATCCATGAGTTGATGTAAGCTGAGAGGATTTCGCTACATTATTGTTATTTGACGATTCCATATGAAATCCTGCCTTTTAAAATTGGATAGATGCCTCATAATGCGACGTCATCTTAACGAACTACCCGGACTGTCCCGGTCACTAGCTTTCCACATTTGAAAACCATTTATTTGTTGTCGTACATTACACAGTACAACATTTTTCACCTCATTGATTTGGGACTCAATTCTGTGAGCTGCACGTGAAAGAAGCCCCAAAAAGAAGAAGTTCTGAATCATTCGTTTTGTCAAGTTACATACCATAATAATTTAATATCGATTCGAAGTCAGTAAGTATCGTATAGGGGAATTTGTCACGTTTTAGGTGTTGTACTGTGTTATGAGAAGTTATGTCTAAAACCTAAAATTTTTAGGATTCTTTTACTTCGTTCATGTGATGCAAAGGAAACTTATATCTTATTAACTCCTTACACTCTGGGGATTTGCAGCATTGTCTACTATTTTGCTCTGAATCACATAGAGAACCTAAAAATTCTCTTTTTCCCTTCGAGACCATAATGGAAACTCATTACTTCCCATCTTTAGAAACCTTCGCAATATGCGACCACTAATCGCATATGGTTGAAAAGGAGGGGTCTCTCATGTATCTCAGTAATTATTGTCCTAACCGTTCTCATGACCTAAAAATCACCTTACACGATCGAATTGTAATTCTGCCAAAGCAACATTAACGTTAATAATGAAATTAATCAGTGGTGCCCAAAACTTGTGCGCCACTACAAGGCAACAACGAATCCATGTTGTTGTATCCACCGCAGGGAAACCACATACATGAATAATTCAATATTTCCTTTTATTGCGGTGAACATTGAACATAATTCAACCGACGACCAATGCCAAAGACTGCGCATGCTTAACGATTTAACATGAGAAACGTAAAAATTCCAAAAGTTGCAAGACACGAGGTTGACTTTCTTTTTGCCACACGCAATGCCACTAGCAAACACTAAAACAAAATTAAAGCCAACCGAAAAAAATACAACATCGAAACCGGATCACATTTATGCAGCAAAATACAACGCTTTGCCCCATGTTGCCCATATATTCGAAATATTTGTTCAACTTTATTTCGCATGGGGGGATAAAATTAAAATGCGATTATTTTGTTGTCGTACAACACCAAACATATCTACCGATTTTATTTGCTTTGGCCGGGTTGTAAACATGTTGGCAAATTTATTTTTTTTCCTTCCATCCTAATATCTTAAGACATAGTTTCAAGTATTTTACAGCTTCAGGGTGCGTTAATTTCAATAGTAGTAGCGATAAACAACATTTTCTAGCAAATGGGGAGACGCAATTGAAACGAGTACACAAGTCAAAGACACCCAAAAGGCTGACGGTGCAACTCCAGCTAATCATTGACTGACAGACTGACTACGCTGGTGGGCGTTTGCCGTTTTACCCACATGCGCAAGTGGGCACGACGGCCCGGCGGCTTGTTGCATGGCTGGTGGAAGTGAATGCTTAAATCTTGTCTGTCACATATTTGTACGCCAATAACTGTGATAAAAATTGACAAGTGTTTCTTATTTTATTATCTGTTACTCCAGTGGGATGAGGATATTTAAATAAAGTGATTAACTGCAACAAGTTCGCCAGGCAGGCAGCTGGCGGAGTTTTCATAGGCACCCTAACTAAGTAGTCAGGGAGAAGGGGAGAGGGAGAGAAAGAGAGTTTCGGGGATACAAAATGTTTGCTTAATATCTAAAATTGGTCAACATACATTTACAATTTAACCAAAATTGCTTGAGTTTTGAGCATGTTGATTGAATGAAGGCGAAATTGAGACATTATTTTAAAACTATCCACGCATTACATCGTTCTCTGCCTTAATACCAATCGTTGTCGTTTAAGTGTAGGGTACTTTAACAAAAACAACATGTAATTACAGGTTGTTACTAGTAGACATGTAATTGGAGACGTGTGAACATGTTGTACATACTCGACTCAATACTATTTGTAATATCAACTGGTTTTCCATAAATGCACATTTTCGATAAACAGTGAGAGTTTGGTTAAGGCAACTGCCGTCGACGAATCAGCTCACCCCTAAGCATAGCAGGGTGCGGTCACAGATATCACAAGTTCAAAAACCAATGCACAGTTTTTTTTTCCGGAAATCTAAAAAAAAAATAGATTTCTCTCAATATGTTGCCAATTCATAACTAGGGATTAAAATTCGGCTTGTGGCCTCTAAAAAATTTGGCCATCCTGACAAACCATTCGATTTGAGAATGATATTATTCTCGGAACGCATTTTGCTCTAGAACGGTACTAGTTAACTAGACGAGCGGTACGTCGAGGGCGGGAGAATCTCCACCTTCTTCCTCGAATCTAAAAAGTGATTCTTTTACGAACCCAAAAAAAAGATTCTTATACAAATCGGAATAACGAGTTCCTTGTAGTAAAAATTCAAACTTGTAAAGGTGGTGTTTCCCAAATTAAATTTAAAAAAACTTTCGCTTTGCCTGACGAACAAATGAGCGCAAAGATTGTTATCAATTTACCAATAAGTAAAAAACTTTAATTGGTAAACGAATTGCTTTTACGACATGTATCGCTTTAACGATTGGTAAACTAATCGCTTTTCTGATTCGTTAGGGAATGTTTACCAGTGATTCGATAATGTTATCATTTTCGAGTTCTTCTTAGAATCGGGTTTTACAAATCGCTAAAACGAATTGTTAACGAAATGTTGGCGAATCACCCCTCCACACATTGTTCGTCTAGATGTTATAGAAATTGCTTAATTTCTATTTTATTTAAATAATAAAATGTGTTAATCCACATGACCCTATTTTTTAAGATGTTTTGTCCATTAGGGACCCAGATTGACGAATTGGCTTTACAAATTCAAATTCGCGTTGATGAAACTCTATTTTTTATGGAATTAAGTTCATAGATTTCATACACTTAAAGTTGGAGATTCAGAACTTCGGAAAAAAGTCTTAAATATTTCCCAAATTTATCGAAATATTTTGTTCCTTTCCAACCTTTAACTTATAATAGTATACAAGACCGATCAAAAACATCAATGTTCCCACTATATATTTTTTATGTTTTTATTAAAAATTCCCATTTTTGGAATACCTAGTTTGTTCGGTTGGTTAGTTTACAGGCATCCTTTTTTTAGAGAAAAGGATTACTTAGGTCCTTATGAACCCATTGTGTTACCCATTGGGCGTTTGTGACATTTCTTCAACCGATGCTGTCAGCGTATGTGATGCTTGGTTACGTACCCAGTGGCGGAATTTGAGAGGTCTTCCTCATATAATGCGGAATAATAAGGAATGCAGAACGCATGATTTTTTCATCAGATTTAGGCATTATATGGACAGATCTGCCAAAGGCATTTAGAAAGAATGCAGAGAAATTTATTACCTTCCCCCTCTCGCTATCAAATAACAGGGGTATTGCATGCCTTCTAAATGGAAAGAATTGTTAATACGTTTTCTTTCAACTTTTATGGAGGCCTGCCAGAGGCCTTCGCAAAGAATGCAGAGGGATTTCATACACATACTCTCTCGCTTCCAAAGGCCTAGATTAGGTATTGCATGTCTTCCAAATGGAAAGAATTGTTAATTTCTGTGGAAAGTGTTTATGAGTGATTTGAGGGTGCACTAAAAAGTTTTTGTTTTATTTGCAAGTCCTTATTTTTTCATGTGTATGCAGGCCTTCCATAATGCCTTCTTATAGAAAGTTTCCATAAGGCCCACTTACAGAAAAATTCCATTACGCCTTCTTATAGAAAGCTTTCATAAGGCCTTCTTATGGAAACCGGCGACGGAAGGCCTTCTTTTCCAATGTCACGCAATGTAATAAAAGAAAGGAAGAAAGAAGGTCAAGGAAGGCATACCGGATACAAAAGAAGCCCTTCAAACTCATGACAAAAGGCCTTCCTTCTCATGATTTCCGCCGCTGGGTAGTTCTTTTCCGGGGTTTCCCGTCTCCTTCTGCATAGGGCTGGGCAGTTACATATTATATGGCCGGAAGATGGTTCACTGCTGCTATTCCCGCAGTAGATACACTGGATTCTCGTTAAGAATCCCATTCTGTTTGCGTGTCTAACTATGGCTCCGTATCCCGTTAGGAAGGTAATAGTTTTTCTGATCTGACCCCTTTCGAGATTTATTAGGTTTGTTCATTATTCCTTCTTTCGTTAGCTTTTCTCAACCTTAGACTTCTCATAGTGCGCTTCGTGTTCAATAGGGTTTTCTGCAGGGATGAACCCTGTCGGGTCTCTTTATCCTTTCTGCAGTTGCCCTCAGGTCCACTGTGCCCAAGAATCTACGTGATATCTCTTTATGTGATGTCTGACACTCCCCGGCGGCTTTAGATTTGGTGTTGCGGGAATTCAGTGAGTTTACCGCCGCTAGACTGTCCGTGAACTGGAAAATATTCTCCTATGATACTTTCCTCACGTTAATCTCGTTGGCGGTTCGTTTAAAACCTTAAAAACCCTTCAAATGTAATAACTAATAGCTGCCCTAAGCGACCATACACTGTTGTCAGATGTTGGCCACGTTTAGTTAATACTCTTTGGTATTTTCTGCATAAAATAACTGTTACTAGCAACACCAACGCCTCCATTAGTAGCAGCGTCACCACCACTTGTTGTTTGTCAAAGAAATAATATTGTTATTTACCCCATGTGTCTGTGTATGTGTCCTACTCATACCAGAATGTGTAATGTGTTATGAAAATAATTATAGTTTTTAAATTATTCCATTAGAGGAGAGACCACAGCATAACGCAGTACACGCCCATTATAAAAAATATATAAAATGTCATGTAATTACGTGCTAATTAAGCTATTAAGTCAAGGGAACTGTTAAACGGCCAAGTAAATTGTTTCGAAATAAATTCAATAAAACATTTTAACGGTCTTAAGGAATCTTATATTGTTGTTGTACTTAATAAGACAGCCGAAAAGCAGGCGGTAGTTTAAGAACGCAATAAATTGTTTTAATATGTTGCATACTTGTAGGATTAAAAAGAGCACATATGAAGAGGAAGAGCATTGAGAAAATAGTAGACATAATTAAAACAAACAAATACTTCTATGATATTTTATTGCCGAAAAGTAGGCAATAATTTGTCTGTAACAACTGTTCACTTAAAGTGTTCGCTCCTTTTGACAACAAGTAAAGCTTTTGGATATGCAACATTTTTTACAATATAAAACCAAACACACACACTTCAATATTTTGCTGTCAAAATGTAGGAAATAGGTTTTTATTTGCTTAATTCTTAAAAATGTGGTATACCTTTAGGATGTGGCCTACTTAAGAGCATTACAAAATATTACATGTCATCTTTTAGAATGAATCTTATGTGTGTTGTGTTAGTTTGATTGTTCTAAATTTCGTGCAACAAGTTAAGCCTATGTTATACAACAGTTTTACTCTAAATACATAAGAAACTGTTATCGGAAATGCAATGTTTGGCTTGCTTCCAAAAAGAAGGCTGTATTTTTTATTTGACTAAAATCTAAAAACCATAGCATACTTTTGAGATAAGGCTTAGCCAGGGGTGATCATAACGGTTGGGCCATATATAGTTTGAATTTTGAACTCCTGTTTGAAATTTACACAATGGATCGATTTACGCTTTAACTTAAATTGTAAAAAAAAATTCCATATAGAGTGCAATCAACGCAACTGCAATCCGGGTTCATATTGGACACAAGAACTGGAAGCTATTGCCGCTATAGCTGAAGAAGAACAACAACGCGCTACACCTCACAACGTAAAGACATCGGTATGAAAACCTATAAAGTTCAATTATGCCAAGAACAATGAGTCCCTCCCATGCGTTTACGTTATGATGAAAAGGCTAAAGCCCTTCTATTTCGATTAAGCTCACTTTAACGTTTTTTTGCATGGCGGGCCTTAAGATACGAACTCACGAATAAGAGGCCCACACAAGCGAAAATATACTGGATAAATCGGGTAGTGGATTAAGACACTTTAAAGCAATTCGTGTAAAGCAATTGAACTTGAATATTTTGTTTATTTAAACATGTAATTAATTATTGATTATAATTATATTAATTCTAATTTTACGTGGTCCGCCTTTAAATTTTCTCACTGTTAGCGAATTTCAAGTGTTTGCTCTTTAACAAGTTAAGCTTTTAGTTATGCTACATTTTCTTAGCAATATAATACCAAAACAAACACTTCAATAGTTGACTGCCCAAAAGTAGGCAACAAGTAATATGTAAGAATTTTTTACAGTGTGTCATAATTATAGCACATGGCATACTCAGGGGTGGACACCTCCATTCCTAGATTGACATAAAGTCCTGGCCAAAAGTTAAGCCTTATGTTACACAACAGTTTTATTGTGAATACATTAAACCATAAATTCGATGTTTTTTACCGAAAAGTAGGTAGAATATTTTGATTGGCTGAAATCTAAATAACATGGCATACTTCTGAGATATGTCTTACCCAAAAATGGGCATATTTGCAAACTATAGAGAAATTTGAAAAGCTCCTTTCTAACGGTCGGTCCCTAGTACATTTATTTATGTCTTTGCCACTGAATTCAAATTGTCAGCTGTTTTGCCAGTGAAAGCCTTAAGATATGCTTTGACTACTTATGCATTAGGTTATGCAATAATCATTATGTTAAAACAAAAAAGGAGAGAGAACTTTAGGATATTTAAATATAAATATATCCTGCACAAATAATTTTGGCACAATTAAAGAACTTTTTGGTACAATAAATGTGCTTTTTAGTAAAGTGTGATTTTTTAGGTATTATCTTTTTGGCAACACTGGTTTAAACCGCTGACGCACGTTTCGTGTTTTGTTTCGCTGTCAAACATCTTCAGTTTGGTCTATAATTTAACCATGAATCGTCTTACAGACGAACAACGCTTGCAAATTTTTGAATTTTATTATCAAAATGCGTGCTCTGTTAAGAATGTTCATCGCGCGCTTCTTCCATTTTATGGTCAGTTTAATCGACCCACTGAAGCGGCTATTCGGCCATTTTTTGTGCCTATTGTGCCTAAATTTCGCTTACGTATAGTGCAAAGTGAATAAAATATCGCAGCTGTATCGGCCAGTGTTAATGATGACCACCAATTATCGATTCGTCGCCGTTCGCAGCAATTGGGCCTCTGTTACTCAACAACGTGGAAAATTTTGCGGAAGGATTTAGGTGTGGTCTTTCAAAATACAGCTGGTGCAAGAATTGAAGC
Organism: Muscina levida; assembly: GCA_964034835.1. Classification (NCBI taxonomy): domain Eukaryota; kingdom Metazoa; phylum Arthropoda; class Insecta; order Diptera; family Muscidae; genus Muscina; species Muscina levida. Next base: position 67,587,156 of record OZ035883.1, read on the forward strand.
CTAACGACCTACCGCCACGTAGAATTTTTGGTGAATGGGCTCTTGGAAAGTTGGACGAAGATCCACTTTTTTTCGAAAAATTGTGTTCAGCGACGAAGCTCATTTTTGGCTCAATGGGTACGTTAATAAGCAGAATTGTCGATTTGGAATGAAGATCAGCCAGAAGCATTGCAAGAGCTACCTATGCATACAGAAAAAGTCACAGTTTGGTGCGGTTTATGGGCTGTTGGCATCATTGGACCGTACATCTTCAAAGATGATGCGAATCGTAACGTAACTGTGAATGGTTAGAGCTACCGTGACATTTTTTTGCCCAAAATGTAAGAGCTTGACTTGCATGACATGTGGTTTCAACAAGACGGTGCCACATTCCACACAGCACGCTAAACAATGGACTTATTGAGAGGCGAGTTCGGTGAACATTTTATTTTACGTTTGGGACCGGTCAATTGGCCGCCTAGATCGTGCGATTTAACGCCTTTAGACTATATTTTGTGGGGCTATGTTAAAGCTCATGTCTATACACACATGGCCGCTTCAATTGACGCATTGGAAGACAACATTGAAGCATTAATTCATGAGATACCGGCCGAAATGTTGGAAAGAGTATACCAAAATTGGACTAAGCGGACCATTTGAGGCGCAGTCAAGGTCAACATTTGCATGAAATAATCTTCAAACATTAAATTATATGGACCGTACTATCGATTCAAATTTAATAGAATGTTGTAGCCGAGCTTAACAACTTTGCTGTATATGATGCATGACAAATTTAAAAAAAAAATTAAAATTTTACCTATACGATTCCTAGACCTGCCCCAACGAAACATCTGGAGACTTGTAACTTTTTTAACCCATATAACTTTTCCCAGTAAGTAGTTAGTTACTGCTTTGTCATGAACGCCTTAAGTTATGAACTAACAACTTATACCTTAAATTATACAACAGTTGGCAAACAAATCTGTTGGAACTAATGTTTCTTTATTGCACAATAAAACTTGAAATTGTCTACCTACTGTTCATCATGACAATTTGTACATATTGATTGCTCCCTGCCCTACTCCCTTGAATAGAATGCTAATTTCTCTAGCAGTCCTTTTAAAATGTTGGCAAATAGCTTTTGCTTATTTGCATTTCTTGAAAATAGGATATTACAATTCAATTTCTATTTTGCATTTATAGTAACCTTATTGAATCGGTTTGTAATCCTCTTTACGCCTACCCAATGTTACAGCCTTTGCCCCTTAAAATATGCCACAAAGTTAGATACCATTGAGCAATTGATAGAATAGCTTAAAATACAGTAACAGCAATAGGCATGTTATGTTAAATATTTAAATTTTATTTTCAAGATGAAAAGATAAAAGAAGATTTGAATTATATTAAAGAATTTTTAAGGCCCTTCTTTTTACTTATGCTACTTGTTTCAACAAAGACAATTGAAAGTACATAAACAATTTAATTTCTATTGCATAAAATATATCCTATTCGGGGTGTACTTCTTACATGCAATGATTCTTTATAAATTTGAAGTTTATTTAATCTTTCAATGATTGCGGACTTTGGTTGAAAACGCTTTTATTGGGGTTTAATATTCGAAAATTTTGACTGCTTCATTGAAGCTGACTAGTTTTAACCATATTCGAAGTATATAGTGCCATATAAATACATACTAAGGGTATGTTATATTTTTTATAAAGCCTAGTTACTTTTCCCGCCAATTAACTATCTTATTGATCCACCCATACTTCGTTGACAATAATCTCCCAGCATATAACCAACATAACAAAATGCTTGAAAACAAAGTGTCAAAAGTTTCCTCACAAATTTGATGTTGAAGTATTATCTCACCCCAACAACATTCGTGTGGCTTTAATATAAAATTTGTAAAGCTTAAATTTTTTAACGTCTCTTGATATTTTCTAACATAATATTTAAATTTATTTATTTATTTATTTTATTTATTAAAGTTTAATAATAAATAATTTTTGTTTGCAATCATTTTAGTTACTAAGGTTTTCGGCATTACATTTTAATTTATACCCAAGTTAATTAACGTTATGCTTATCTGCAAAAGGTGGTTTTAAAATTTATTGCTACAATTCATGAAACGTTTATATTAGCTATTAATTAATAAATAAATTTTATATTTGTAGTCATGCAAAGTTAACAGTTTCGCGGAAAGCTTTTTTTATTCTATGGAAATTTATGCAATTTTAAATATTTTTTTTGGCTCCTTAAAATATAACAACTTTTTCAAACTTTTCTAAAATGTATGTTATTCTCTTTAATTCCACACATTCAACTAATAAAACTTTATAATGATTCTCGGAATCTTTCTAAAAAACGGATATCAATATAATATCACTACATCACAATACCCTACTGTGACACATTTCACAGAAGATATTAATATCAACCCCTAATGGTATGCTTGATTTTGCATTTTCGACCCTTTAATACATTTTAAAAGGAATATTTTAATATATAATTATGTTGATTATGTTAATTAATGTAATGATATTGTATAAAACTTGTAGTATTGTTTTTTAATATAATGCATTCTGTTGCTTTTATTAACTATTAATTAATTGTTTTCAATAGCTACTAATTACGTATTGTTTATATAAAATATTATGTTTCTTGAGGTGTGAACTCTTCAATTAAAAGTTACAAATTCAGATATTATATAATGTATTAAAAATGCATAAACAATAACTCAGTTAAAATTTTTTGTTAATATAGGTCAGATATTTAAACAGAATGTCTGCTTAAATTTTTGTAAAGAGTTTTCCAATAATGACGGGTCGATGTTGCCATGGAATAAAACAAGCCGTGTGTGAAATCTTAAAAATTTTTTTTTTTATTTTAAAAGGCTCATGTGTACCATAATGTGCGGAATATAACATCACGGCGGCACTGATTCGAGTGGTCCACTTTTCAATGATTCTACCCCCATAGATTCCTCTAAATTTTAGCGATGGCTAGGGTTATCTTGCGGCATTTTGAAATGCACCTGCTGCTTAAGAAAGCCTAACAATAAAAGGCGTAGCCAAGGGCGTAGCCAGGTAGGAGCAGGGGGGGGCAGCTGCCAGCTTGGAACATCTGTCAAAATCACGGAAAATATAAAAATAAAAATAAAACAGTACAGTAACTAAGGTGAACTGACTGATAAAAACTTTCACCCTACGTGAAATGAAATTAACTGATTTTTAAGAAAAAGTACTTATATAATATATTGTTATTGTCCAGCTTGTGCAGTGGAAATTGTTGGCCAGTTTACAGGCATGTACTAAAGCTGTAGAAATGACTACAGTTTAGAAATTGCTAATGAATTCACAAAATATTAAGAGTTCATTCTTGAAATTATTTGGCAAATGTAGACTACATTGTATTGGAAGTACTAGTACGCTGAACGAGGCCCTTTTTATTCCTAAGTTAACGTTCAATAAGCGATAAGATTGTGCCAAATTTTAACTGTATTTAGTGGACTTGCAACCATAATAAATAGTATGTATGTATGTAAATGTATATGGGTGAATCTGGTCATTTGTATTGAGGGTACCAAAGTGTTGTAGGAAATATTTTGGTTTTCTGAGATTTTACCTGCTGTTGTAAGATAATTTAACTGATAAAATTTAAATATCGTCCAGTTTTTCATTCGGAAATAAAAACTAAATTTTGGAAAATAATAAAACTGTTAAATCTTTAAAGGATCAGTAAAGTTAACTCGGGTTTTTCTGCACACCAATCAGGCGCCCAGACAGATTGACATTGCTCCAGAATTGAATTCGCTCTTCAGATAATTAAGGTCCAACGTGTCTCCTTTAATACGTTATACTTTTATATAGATTGGATCATAGAAAGCATTTACAAGGTCTTAGAAAATTGGAGTGACAGAATGAGCTACTTCCATGCGAGTCGATGCAGCTAAATGAACGAACACAGTAAAAATATAAAAAAAGACTAAACTAATAAGTTCTTTGGGTTTGTAGATTACATTCAGTGAGAAAGAAACTGTGATAGTCGTAAAAATAGACAAGGCCAGGCTTGACTGTTTTAACCTAATTCGGGCATTCGGAGGACTTGAACTACATCATTAGATTTTTGAGTTACAATGATGGTTTTGTACAATTTTTTTTTAAGTTTCGTTTTTTACTTTTATTACTGTTTTAAGAGCATAAACTTATTATAAAGAATTAAAACGCACAAAAGAATTTCAACCTACAATAAAAAAAAATATATTTCTTTTTGATCGCTCTAGCATGCGAAACATATACTGTGAAGCTTTACTTCAGTGCCGATGGTCGATAACACGGACTCGATGGTTTGAGGAATAGAACTGCATCATTAGTTTTTTTAGTTACAATTACTTTTTCACAGACAATTTTTGTTTTTAATAATATGGTAAATGTTTTATTGATTTTTCGATTTTGACTCAATTTTAACAGCCATTAAAGTTGTTTCAAATATTTCCTGTTTCTACTTTTTGATACAAACCTTAACTCTAAAACAAGGTTTGATTCAGAAAACCAGTAAGACTAATATTCGTAGTGCGACATCAATTATGATCCATGATCGAAACTTAATACAAGTGATAGTAGTGACCTTATATAGGAAAAATGCATACTCACTTTTTCATCCGAGGGTTTCGTTTACTTTGTAAAGTACTTTTAATATTTTAAAGGATATAGAAGTTTGAACAATTTATTTCTGTATTTTTCCTATTTAGAGGCTATGGCATGCTTCTATACATGCTAAATTTCTTCTTTTTATTTATCCAACTAGGTTTTTTTTGGCTCTATGAAATAAGGCCCCAAGAAATAAGGCCCCAAATCCAAAATGAAATAAAGCCCCAAAAATGGGGTTTTATTTCGTTATGAAACAAAGCCCCAATATCAAGAATGAAATAAGACCCCAACTAAATGAAAAAACACCCCAATTCATAAATGAAATAATGCCCCATTTTTGGGGCAAGCCTTTCAAATAATAAAAAGGCTAGATACGTGTGGGAGGGGTAGTAGAAGTGGCCCCCCCCCCTTCACTTTATTTATTGACTTTAAAAAATGACAGAGAGAGAGAGTTGCGAGACTGACTACGACGTATGCGGCGGGGGGCGTGCCCCTTTTTTTTTGCCAGTGAGTGAAAGTTTTTTTTAATAATGCCAGTGAGTGAAAGTTGCTAGATTGACAACGTCGTATGCGGCGGGGGGCGTGCCCCCCACCGCATTCGTCTTTTAATAACGTCATAGAGTGATAGTTGCAAGGCTGACTACGACGTATGCGGTGGGGGGTGTGCCCCCCACCGCATTCGTCTTTTAATAATATCAGAGAGTGATAGTTGCAAGGCTGACTACGACGTATGCGGCGGGGGGTGTGCCCCCCACCGCATTCGTCTTTTAATAATATCAGAGAGTGAAAGTTGCGAGGCTGACTGCGACGTATGCGGCGGGGGGCGTGCCCCCCACCGCATTCGTCTTTTAATAATGTCAGAGAATTAGAGTTGCGAGATTGGGGCATTATTTCATTTTCGAAATTTGGGGCTTTATTTCATGCCGAAATAAGGCCCCAAAACAAAAATTAAATAATGTCCCAAAAAAATGAAATAACACCGCAAATTTCACTGTTGTTGTTTTCTGAACAAATTTTTGGGGCTTTATTTCATTTTTGTTTTGGGGCCTTATTTCTTGGGGCCTTATTTCATAGAGCCGTTTTTTTTACCTTAAATGTAAAATTCGAGGTTGAAGCAATGGCAAAATAATCAAAGGCAATAAATGAATAACAATTAAATCCCTGTTTGTGTACATTTATAATAAATAAACAGATTTTATCTCATTTGTCCAGTTTTTATAGTGTTGTCGATTAAAAAGTAAAAAGATTTTTGGTCCAGTCTGAGAAATGAAAAATATCGATATTTTCAAAAAAGGAGCATCTAGGATTTCAATTCAAGCATTTTTTTGATATATGATCAACCCAGAATACAGTGGCATTTACACTTTTTATTGTCTTTTTCATGCAACCTAAAACTGTTGTAAGCCTACCGTCCACAGTGGGAAAAAAGGGTTTTGTGTACATATGAAATTTTAGGCCGCAATTCTTGACCGATTTTCAAAATCTTTTTTTGTACTATTGGAAACAAAATTGTGCATAAAATTTAGGTTTTTTTATTCTAAAGTCCTTACCGTTATTTTTTAAAAGTTGTCAAATTCAATGAAATAATAAATATTTGAATTTAATTTGAAATATTTTTTGGATTTAAAAAATTTCTTTATTTTGACAGATGATGTAACATATTATGGTATTGGTCTTTTTAAATAAAAAGCACATTACTTAGCCTACTTGTAAACACAAATCAATATTTTATTTGCAGTTTTATACTGAATTTTTGGAATATATCCAAAAATAAAATTCATAGTGACTTTCACCAATTTCACTTATTTTTTACAGAAGACTTTTTAAAAACATTTCCAGGTTATATATTACGATTTGATATAATCGGATAATAATTGCGAGCAGGACAGTATAGTTATTGTTTATATTCTCACTTAGTTCAATTTATAACATATGCTCACAATAATTGCGGAAGTTCAAAATTTTTTGGACACGTAATCTACAAAATATTTAATATTAAAGTCAAAAATATTTTTTCATTGACTTTGACACATTTAAAAAAAATAACGATAAGGAATTCAGAATAAAAAACGTTCATTCTGCGCACAATTTTTTTTCCAATAACACAATAAAAAAATTGTTAAAATCGCTTAAGTATTGCGGCCTAAAATTCCCTATGTCCAAAAAAAAAAAAAATAACACTAAGATGAGTTAAAAAAAATTTTAATCTACCTTCGTTAAATAAAATATTGTCAAAACAATGAGTATTGATTTTTCGTTAGGTACTTAGTTTTAATATTTTTTGTAAACATACTATTAACATGAAATGAAAAACCGTCTGCCCCCCCCTACATTAGATCCTGGCTACGCCCTTGGGCGTAGCATAGCGGAGAATCGCACTTAGCTACTGCAGGAGATAACCATTTCCTCAAATAGGTTATGCAGAATGTCTATCATGTAGTACGCTATGAGCAACGTATGGCCGTTCTGCTCATGTACGGGATCGAGGTCGGCGCTACGTAGAAAGTTCGTCACTTTAAGTTCAGATAATAGCTCTCTCGCCTGGTCCATCCAACCAAGTTTACAAGCTAGAGCATTTTCATCATTTCAACGCGCTTGACTACGTACATGTCGTTGTACAGCTCATGGAACATTGGACGACGGTACTCCCAAATATTTTGCGGAGTACTTTTCTCTCGAAGAATCCCAGATTTTCAGGCTGACATAATTAACTGTGAAGCCCAGGTAGACAAAATCATCTACCACATCAAAGTTATAGTTTTCAACGTTTACGCAGTGTCTCAAAGAGTAGACTCTTTATTCGTCGATACCAATATCCAGGTTTTGTCCTCGTTTATCACCAGACCCACTTCAGCCGACTGCTTTTCAATGCTTGAAAAAGCAGCAGTAGCATCTCGTAGTCCTCGGCCAACGATATCTATATCATCAGCATACGCGAGCAGTATGTACTTACCAACTCAATTTCCCTTTACACATGAATGAGGTATGGGTTAGTTTCTCGCGTTGTTGTGAATTAACACGCTTTATATTTTATATTCACAACCAACGGCACCTACTTGTTTATCGACGAATCCGAACGTCACTGTTTGAGAAGTTTTTACTAGACATGCCGATTATCTCGACACTTATACTGCAACGTTGCTGTCGACAACATAGAGCGGCCCGGCAATGAAAGAAAAATGTAGCTGGCTGAATGCGGAAACCCGAGTAGTAGTCGCGTGATCCAACCACTATGCCACGGCCGGTTCAGCAGCTTGTGGCTTTTGTTAAAGGTGGTGCCAGTCGTGTTTACTGCTGCCTTCCGAACTATCATCACCATTATAATGTTAAAAGGATCACATGACAGACTATCGCCTTGTCTTAAGCCTTGCTTGTTAAAAAATGGCTTAGTCAGATTTTTGCTTATTTTCACTGAAGACTTCGTATCAGGCAGTGTCATCCCGCAAAGTCGTATCAGCTTCGAGGTGATACCAACTTCAGCCATAGCATCTAATAATCGGGCAGTCGTATCAGACTGTCGCATTTAGCTTTGTAATAGATAATCAGATGATAGGGGTCGATTTGCATCTCTTGGGTATTCTCCAGGATTTGTCGTAGTATGAATATCTGGTCGGCCGTGAATTTACCAGGTCTAAAGTCATACTGATAAAGTTCAACCAGATTCCTTAGGATGGGCTTTAGTGTTTCACATAACACACTAGACATGACGCGTTGTAAGCGATGGGTAAAAGGCTGATACCGCTGTAGTTGGTACACACACTTGGATCACCTTTCTTAAGCACGGGACATAGAACACTCAGATTCCTATCATCGGGAATGCATTCTTTGATCCAAATCGTGTTTATGAGCTCGTACATGCATATTGCCAGCCGGCCTTAACAAGATGAAGTTTCCGTGCTTTTCTCGTTTTGGCTCGGTTGTGTATAATCTACTCCGTTGTCGATGATTATCGTGATTTCGTTACTTATGCTGCCTTCAGGAACGAGAAGAGAACGATAGTGTTCCCTACATATTTGCAGTACACTCTGAGTGTCCGTGAACAGATTTTCGTCTCTGTCCTTCCAGGAGGGGATCCCCATTCCAAAACCATTGTTTTTTTACCTTTCGGTAGAATTTCGGGCTCTCTCTTTCTCTTTTCTTCCATAGACGCCTTTTCCGTCTGAAGCGGCGTGTCATACCCTACTCTTCTCATTACAATGCTCCGTCACATATCAGGGCTTGTCGGATCGTAGTTTTTCATAAGCCAGTTGCGGCAGTGGTCAAAGAATTCACAATATACTGTCACTGGTTGTCGGGAACATCAAAATTAGGCTGGTTTGTTTAAAGAAGTTGAGAGAGTTGTTTGGAATAGGCATTGGCTATCTCGGTGGTATGTTGTTTGTGATGTCTTGCTTTCTTTGCTTTTGGTTACGAGTTGTTTTAGCACTACTTAATCGCGTGCGTACCTTTGCTGAAACTAAGTGGTTATCTCAGTCAATGTTTGCACCGCGTATCACACGCACATCCATAACGCTTAAAACATGCCTTCCATCGATTACCACATGATCAATCTGGTTTCTTGTCTTTTGATTAGGGTACATCCCGGTCGCCTTGTGGATATTTTTATGAGGGAATCTGGTTCCACTTACTACCATGTTTCTTGCCGACGCGAAGCTAACCAGTCTGAATCCGTTATCGGAGGTGTTGTTGTGTAGACTGAACCAAGAGCATCTTCTCTTCCAGAACAATTCTCTCTTAGAAAAATTTTAATGTCATGTGCAGGGCAGCAGTCATATATTTTCTACAGGCGCTCATAGAATGCATCTTTAATGTCCTCGCCTTTGTCTTCCGTCGGGGCGTGTACACAAATCAGCGTAATATAAAAATATTTCGCCTTGATGTGAATAGTGGCTATTTGGTCACTTACAGAGTATAACCGCGAGACTATGAATCCATATCCAAATTAATGTCTATCTGCTTGGCAGCTGCAAAAGATGTCACAGTTCTTTCGTAGTGTGCATCCCTGTCCAATGATTGGATGTTCAGCAGCATTGCTCGAGAGATTCTAGTTATTCCCAGGTGAATCACGATCAGAAATACTCAAATCCCCCATTCCTCATGAAAATGATTAAAAAATTTCAATAATAAACATTTACTGTTTATTCATATTTGTTTTTAACTTAAACGACAATTTAATAATTTGTCAAATTTTATTTAAACTTAATAAAATATTTCTCCTTATACGGTTTGGTTGAACCATCACAAACTCATATAAATATCATATCATATTTTGTTTATTTTTTGCTTTCAATTGAATCCTAAATCATTTTGTCTTTCCTCTCACTGATTTATGTCTTCCAAGCTATGCCACTGTTCTTTGTAGTTCAAAAATACGCATCAGCGGTGTCGTATGTTTTATATCATCGAACTTTTACATTCTAATAGATGTGTTAATGTATTTTCAAATGTGTAAAAATGATTTATAACAATTTTGTATTTTTAGCTTAAATTTTATTTATGGTCGAGTGAAAAAGAGACAACAAGACCCAAACGTGAAAATAATTCAAGTGTTACAAAATGGTACAATGGAAATTTGGGATAATAGCGAGAAAACGTGCTGCTAAAAATAGTTCACCGAATTTTAAGGTTTTCCTTTAGTGATAAAGTGTCGGCGGGAAATGTTTAATCAAAGGCAACAACTGTTTTCAATGTTGTGTTGAGATATCATTTAAAGGGAAACGATTAAGGAATTTGATATAGAAATTTCATAGATAAATAAGATTGAAATATTTAAATTTCTCTAGTTCTATCTGTATAGATGAATGGCACAGTAGCTGATAGTTTTCGAGAACAAAATATAAATCTCATAATGATAGTATAGGCATAAGGCATAATCTGTAGGAGCTATACATCGATGTGCTTTAGGCTAGTGTATTTGATGACCTAGCGTCATCTTATAAAGTTATTCTCCTGCCACACCTCAACACACTGCTAACTTTCATATGACCCATAATCTGTCCGCTTAACTATCATTCATCACGCTATTAACGAATACGCAACTGCACTACACTACAGCATTTGTGTGGCCCTCTGTCCTCATACATCAACAAACAATTTGTTGTGATTACTACATATTACAGTTGTTGTTATGCAACATTCGTGATATCCTTTTAAAATATTTTCAATTAATTAAAATATCAATTTGTTAGTCCTGCCCACGAACCGCAAAGACCCCAGCATTATATTTAAACTTTTGTACCACATTCGCATAGTGGAGTTTTTTCCCCCCACTTCATGAGCTCTCCCTACACAGATCACAACAACGACAACAACAAGAAAAAAGTTCACTTTATGTATTATAACATCAGAAATTATGTCATTTAAAAGCTGAAATAATATTGCATGTGTCTGTCATGCATGCAGTTTGCTTTTGTTCGCCGTTTCTCTTAACAACAATAAACAATATGTGTCAACATTGTTATAAATCTTTTTTATTCTCCCCCAAGTCAGATGATCTGTGGTAACCGAGAGGGTCGTTGGGGAAGTTGGGGCAGAGCAAATGTTATTTTTATAATAACAACAACATATTTATGTAGGCACTTTACACACATACAACATTAGCTTATAAATATACATATATGAGATTTAATATCTATAAACAATATAATATTAATACATCAGTATTATGATTGCAGCACACCATATGTATGCAGGCAAAGGGTTGTCCATGAGGGATGACGATTTTTTTTTTTGGGAAGTTAGTCATTTTACCTCACCGTTGTACATTACCGTTGATATTTCGCACGTAGAAATGTTTTACATAGCCATGGATCTTCTGCGCTTCTGCTCTTGTTTCAAAACGTTCTTAATAACCTGGTATTTCCAACAGGGCCTTGGTAGTCCTCTGTATCGAGTTAATTTCTCAAAAACTTATCGAGCTAAAACATGTTGTGCGCATAAATGAAATGCGCACAACGTAACCGCTTAAACAGGTCAATGTTGGTATTCAACACGTGCAGCTCATGTTTTATAGAACCCCAATAATCTCATTTTAAGGCCACACTTGGCATGATGGTTAGTACACGCGACTCTCATGCGGGAAACCAGTTTCAGTCCTGTCAGCGTCATTTACTTTTAATTGATCGTTTGTTGTTGTTATAACTGCTGGTGGAAGTAGCAGGGTTAATAATTCTTTATACCGATTTTTCAATTTCTCGGCACTCAATCGGGCATATAATCCGATTATCATACAATCATTGTTGGCAACTCTGTTTCGTTCCTTTGTAGATAACAAGGTTTGTGTCAAGGATTGTTATGAGTTTTAACCTACATATTCCACCAAAGATGGCGCCAGCTGGTTTTGTTGATTTATTTGCGATGTTGATAAATCATTTTCCTTATTCCTTGGTCCTTGCGCAATCTGGATTTTTGTAATGGAAGCATCTAGGATGAGTGTTTTTTTGGCTGGAGAACTCGAAAGTATTTGAAAAGTAATTATTCATCGGTGTTGATTTGACCAGTGCCCCGGCCGGCAATCGAACCCGGCACCTTCGGATTGCTAGTCTAAGTCGCTTCCACTGAGCTAACGAAGGAATAATGAATATATGAAATATTTGATCGATGGCACCTCTCCATGTTGTAGACATTAACTTTGCAGAGGTCGAATCAATCGGCATACGCTAGGATTCGTTATCCCATATCTCATTCATGTGATGTAAATGGGAAATAAGCAAGTTTACTCTCCTTTAAGAAAAATGGATCAATGTATTGTATGGAATAGTTTCCTTTCGAATTCGTCCGCTTGTGTCATTTGTCAGTATTCTGCGCCATTTATCAATACAGGTAGAAACAGTAGAACAGTGTTGATAGAAAGTTTTTTCCTTAAAATGCTTGCTTAGTCCGTCATAAAAACGATTAGATATCTGCTTCTTATTTCCAGGATGACGACGTTTGCTTCCTTACTGCGTAGCTGAGGTAGATAAAATAATCTACTACTTTGAACTTCGTTCCAAACGTGGTGTTCCTGATTCGTTTAAACTAACCCCTTTGTTTTGTTTTCTTTCTCGGTTAGACTTACTTTTGCTTATTTCTTCGGAATATCTGAGAAGGTTGCAGTCACCATTCGCAGTTTTTGATTAAGGCCTATCTTGTCGACATCAACTACGAAGTAGCGTCGAGTCAATCGGTAAGTCTCATAAATGAGTTTTAAACAGTTGACAATCGAATTAATTGTTAAACTGTAGGTCCCGTTATGTGAGTCTATAAATAAAGGTGTGTTTATCACTCAAATGTGAAAAACGTTTCATATCTCATTTATGGGATGTAAAGGGAAACTAAGGAAGTACGGTCTTTTCCAGCCTTCACAGAAGACTTCCTATCGGTCAGGGTCATTCCGTACAACTTTATAGTCGACGTAAAAATGGTATGTGCCGACCTGTTTTTCGTGAGTCTTTTCTACAAGTTGTCGTAGTGTGAATATTTTGGCAGTAACTTATTAACGAGCTCTACAATCGCACTTATAAGGTACGATCAGATTGGATAAAACTTTAATGCGATAGGTTAATGTTTAATGCCGCGGTAGTTGGGTCTAACAAGTGGAATGCCTTCCTAAAACACAAAACTGGCTAATTTTCAGCTCATCGCCACCGGTCGTCGTAAAGAGCTCTACCAAAATTCCGTCGGCACCTACTGATTTCGTACTCTTTAGTCGTGGTATTGCTCTCCTAAACTCGTGTTGTCTGGTTGGTGGTCAATCTAAGCCGCCTTCGTGCCACTGTGCAACAACCGTAGTTGTAGTAGTTTTTGTCCGATCATGCTCATCATAGAACTTAGATTCCTCTTAGAGTTTAGAAGTTCGAAAGCCTAGTACCATAGCATTCTTTCTTAAAATTCTAGTAGCATTATCGAAAATTCCTCCTTTTCCTGTATCTCTCTATATTCTCGTTCCCTGCTCCGTTCATTGACGATTTTCCGGTTAAATGAGCGGTGCGCCTGTATGGCTTTGTCTTTGAGGCTTTACCTAACAGGCCGGGTAGCATTTTGGCTGTAGTGTTGCCTTAGATCCAGAATCCTGTTCTTTAGACGCTAGGCTACATTCTTCATCGTACCATTCTTTTCATATCCAAACACGGTTGTTGCGGCAGTTGTCATGGAATGCTGCCACTCAGGAACGTCAAAAGTAGAAATGTTGGGTCGTTGTAGTTGGAAGAGCTGGTTAGAATAGACAATGACCATTTTTGAGTTTTTCATGTTTGGGATGCTTAGATTTATTTTTTGTGATCGGTAACGTGCGTTTTTTACTCAGTTTGTGCGCAGCCAGGTAATTATTCGAGACAAAGTTAGCACCACGGATCTTGCGCATGTCCATGAAACTAGATCAGTGACATGCATCCCATAGCCTCGCGAGGACGGTAATAATCGTATTTTTCAAACAGGCACGATCGGTAATTACAAATACGAGAAGCTAAGTTTGATTCATGGCAATCATGGTCAGTCTGTGCTTGAGAGTTGTGAAAGAAACACCACGCACGCTTGTTTCACATACAAGCGTGTGTGTACGTGCATTCGGATTAGCCTGGCACTGCACTATATGTATGTCTTCCATTTATTACCACATGATCAACAGGATAGCACAGTTGCTTTGAGGATATCTTCAAGCTGTAATGTGGTACCACATACATATTTCCCGTTGTCGGACGTGTTTGTATGTTGATTTAATTTTCCGATCAATGAACTTCATGTTTCCTTTCTTTAAACATAAACCTAATTTCCCTTTACACATCCCTTGAATGAGGTAAGGGATATCTTCCCGCATCCCAATTGACTTCATGCTATACGGCGAAGTTGCTGTCGACAACATCGAGGGGGCCAGCGATGAAAGAAAAACGTAGATGACTGGAGACAGGAATCGAACTATGGATCTCCTGCTTGATAGTCGAGTGTTCTAACCTTCATACCACAACGGGCCCTGCCTTTTATTGCATTTAAGACTTCCAAGTGAGAGGGCAGCGGTCATATATTTCATCTACGCACTCGTAGTATGAATAATTTCTATCTTTGTCTTTATCTTCCGTCTGGGCATATGCACAAATCAGCGTGAAGTAAAAAGAGCCTAAAACGTGACAAAATCCCCTTTACGATACTTACTAACTTCAAATCATGGCATGTAAATTGACAAAACTAATGATACAGAACTTCTTCTTATTAGGGCTACTTTCACGTGCAGATCTCAGAATTGAGTCCCAAATCAATGAGCTGAAAAATGTTGCACTGTGTAATTAGAAGAGTTGCGAATTGGACTTTTTTTAAATTCATAAACTCCCACAAGGTCAACCCTTTATCATATATCCCAGTATAAAGTGTTAACACTATTTAAAACACACAAAAAACAATACAACACAATAATTACAAACATTCTGATGTAGCAAAAAATACCATATGTTGCATGTGCACCGCCATAGAGACTAACTCTGCCTGCGGAAAACGACACAAGTGTGAGCGAGGACCCCAAGCGTGTGTTGCAGTTATTCATTTTGAAAATTTTGTAGGAGCGCGTGAAGTGCGTGTCAAAAAGTGTCACACCGCAAAATTTATTGATTGTAGTGGTAACACCACCACGAGGCATAATCAGTACACACACGCTTGCACTCATACTCCCAGACAATCTCACTTCAACTCACAGACCCACATGTTCACTCCCAAATAGAAGCCCGAATATGAGTGGCGGCAGAAACTGAAGTGCTGCTGCACCACGTATATCTCAGGCGGGAGCAGCAGCAGCAGCAGTAACATAAAATACATCAACTACAGCAACAACAACATCAAACAATTGTTGGTAGAGTAGAGTAGCATGAGGTAATTAATAGTGACATTTGTGTGTCAAAATACACTTCAAACGAAACGAAATCGAGTGGAATGTCTTACAACAGCAGCACTATGTGGCAGCTATACTCACACATAGTTACACATCCTCCCTCTTAGGCCCAGAGATTCAGTTTTGAAATGTTAATGGGTTAATTAACGCTTTGATGGTGGATTAATTCTGAAATTCTCATAAATTATCACAATTGTGCGAGACGAGGCCTAAAGCAACTCTCAACGCTCTGACTTTAGTAGCGTAAATTTGTTATTAAGTTGAAATTTTAATTCTAACCGAAATTATTCATTCATATACTCATCATTTTTTTCCTTTAGTATTTACTGACCCAAAGGATTTATTTGAGCACAAATAAAATCATGGTTATGGTAAATACGAAAGAATTATTAATGTATGCAGACATATATTTATTTATATATGTACTCGTATATAAATACATTTACTTTACATTTGTATGCAATGTTGCGGCACAATATGTTAAGTATCCAGACGACATTGCTGTCATACTAAAAGTTATTGTGATGCCACATGAGATACAAACCGGGGCCCCTACGTGTAAAATATTTGACAAATAGTAAAGTCTTGTGAGTTAATCTAATGCTAAATGGTTGATTTGATTACGATAATTAAAGTAGTAAATATTCACGAGTATTATATTTTAAATAATGAAACAGAAAATTTTTTAACATCTTCTCGAAAGGGACGATTTTAAATTTGAATCTTTTTTCATAATTATAATCTTTATATAAATCATATATATTTTTTACTAATATATATTTTTTTCCTTTCTTTCAGGTATTTTTACGTTATTTATAAAATGAAACTTTGGTAAGATATAGATTATTGAATATACATTTTTAAAATACCAGGTAGGATATGAATAAGAATGCAAAACAAAGAGCATATATTTCAGGCTGAATTCCACAATTAAAAGTGTTGCCTATTTTAGGGCTTAGCAATCAATTGGCTTCTTATTGACCATAGCTCAGTGTTGTGAGTGTACAACAGTAATTGGTTTATAATCACCAGGGCCAACAAAAGTAAGCAATGCATACTTGCATATGCAAATGCATATTACGGACTTACAGGCATGTTTTGGGGGTTTATGCATATAAAAGCATATTTTGGGATTTTTAGGTTCAGTTTATTATTTTTTTTTCAATTTTCATACATATTTTTCGAACTATGGGCAACACTTGTTTATTTTTTTTTTTAAAGAAGCAATATTAATTAATTATTAAATTAAACAAAGGCTATATATTTTTAAGTATATGTTTCCGGTTTTAAATTATCGGAATGTTTAATATATGGGCGTTTAAACAATGGGCGGTGTCACTTTTAAAGTCAACACAGAGTTGGACCTTAGAAACCTAAGTTTCCAAATAAAAATTTCTCACATATAAAGCACGTAGCCAAGTTTATCCTTATCCTTCTTAAAATATCAAAAAAAAATTCAATAGCGGAAATCATGAATATGTGAGAAAAATTAGTGTGAAGGCGTATACATAATATTTATTATACATTAAAAGATTAAGTACAACATTGAATTCAGTACGACTGAAAATTATAGAGTTGTTAGTCAACAAATCTTCTTTAATTTTTTTACAGTACAGTAATTAAACAATAATTTGAATTTTATAAGTGTAATTAACGATTTAATTTTCAACTATTTTTGATGGAATTTAATTTAAATGAAATTTATTCAGTGAATAAAAATATTTATTGTGCATTTTTTATCAGTTTTAAAGGCATTTTTTTAGTGTTTTTCGTGCTTATCTGATGCGCATATTTTTAGTTTTTCCGGGCATATTTGCGTTGGCCCTGATAATCACAAATAAAAACAAAGCAACATAAGACCGTATCGGAACATAACTAACTGAACCTATAGGTCGGACATTTATAATTTGGAAAGCAAAGACAAATTTTCTTGACAAATCAAAATTTTTTAAAATATCACCATCATCCCTTTTAATATTATAAATTGAGGCGTCTGAAAGCACTTTCAGTTTCGCAAGAGCAATCTATCGATTTTTGTCTGGTAAGAACTACTCAAAAATAAGTAGTGCAGAAACTTTGTTATTCTGTAGGTCTTTTTCAGAGAGTCTAACTCATCGTATGCCAGAGAGCTGCCCCATATCTCATTCATACGAAGCAATTGAAAATGGTTTTCCTTATACAAAAAATACTACTATAAATAAAGTTTAACCATTCAAACGTCCTGTATATTAGCAAATATTCCATATAACAGGTGCACCGTAACTCACGCCCTGACTGCTAGTAAATATATCTGAAATCATCTCCCCGCCTTACTACCATATAAATACTCAAACACAATGAGGTACATTAATGAATTAAGTGCTGATGGGAATGGTGGGTGGCCAGACCGTCATAAGCCACCAATTCATTGTGCTGTAGCGGTTAAGAGATGAAAAGAGCGTAATTCACAATAAAATTCAAATTGTCATGTTACGCATTTCGCATTTTTTACAACCATTTTCATTATGACTTGTTTTCATGTCTGATGTTGTTGTTTGTCGGAGTGAGAGCTCCGCTACGCCAAGCAAGCAAGGATGTAGCTATGATGGGATACTTTTCAATTGTACAGAAAGATGTACCAAAATTAGTTCTTTTTATAATAGAAAATTTGGTTACGGCTGGTATTGAGTTTAATGTTTTTCATATATGAAATCCAAATAAATATCTAAATTGAAATTGAATCATCAAAACCCTCTGCATTCGTCCACCGTCACTGTATGGGCAGCTTTGTTAGCACAACCAGCGTTAACCTTAAAGACGATTCATTTAGAAATTTCATTTTTAATTTTAATAAAACTTGAATGTCGATAAAATTATTATCTCCCAAAATAACAATCTCTGACATTTTTTGTTCAAAGCCGATTTATTTCAAACTAGTGGACCCGGCAATGCTTCGCTATTGCTGACTTGACGAAAAATTGCAATATGTTTGGCTCGTCTACTTAAAGGTCTAAGCTTAGGCTTCGGCCTTGTACGCTCTGAAAACAATTTGTTACCTCAAATAACTTTACTGACACAACTCTGAAAAACACGTTGTCAAAAGTGTCAGCAAATAAAAATTAAAACTATTATACATTTAAGATAAAACTCTTCTAGTCCTTGCTCTTTGCTTCAACAACAGTACTTTTTGATACAATATGAGTAATTTTTGGCACAATTAAAGAACTTTTTGGTACAGTCAAAGTACTTATTAATACATTTAAAGAACTTTTTTGTGCAATACAGATACTCTGTGCTACAATTAATCGTTCTTTTTGTGTACAATAAAAGGCACGTTTTAATAAAATAAATTCTACTTTTTGGTACCAATAAAGCATTAATGTAATTTTTGGTATAATTAATTAATAAATTAATTATTTATATTTATGTAATTATTTATTAATTATTTATGTATAATTTTTTATACATATAATGAAAACACTTTTGAGTACAACAAATGTCCTTTTAAGAACAATAAACTGTACTTTTTAGTGCAATAAAAGTGTGTTTTTAGGCAAAATAAATTGTATTTTTGGCACAATAAATGTACTTTTTGAAAAACATTTTGGTATCGGATATTATTTGTATACCAAATATTATAGCGTTTTATTACCCTCTTTGCCCACTGATTGAGAATAACAATTTCGTCTGCATATTTGAACCTGAAGTGCCGAGTACTATCTGTAAATCAATTTTTATCTCTCTCAGATCAAAATGCATTTTTGCCACGCCCACTCTACCCACTAATCCAAAATTTAAATTTCGTTTTCTTTTTAATATACGTGTTGTCGAGTCAGTATCAAATTTTATTTCTCTAGGACTAAATAAAAGTTTTGCCGCAATCAATATACCCATAGCGTCCAAAACTAAAATTTCGTCTGGATTTTCATATTTGTGTTGTTGAGTACTATCTGTGTTACAAATTTTATCTCTCTAGCTCTTAAACAAAGCTTTGCCACGCCACTACGCGTTGGCGTAAACAATATGGGTATCAAATTTTATCTCTCTAACTCTAAAAAAGTTTTGCGACGCCCACTTCGCCAATTGGGTCTACAATTAAAATTTCGTCTGCATATTCGTATTTTCCAGTACTATCTTGGTATCAAATTGTATCTCTCAAAAATGCCTATTGGATACAAAAGTAAAATTTCGTCTGCATATTCATATTCGCGTTGTCGAGTACTATCTGGATAGCAAATTTTATCTCTCTAGCTATAAAAAAATGTTTAGCCACGCCCAATACGCCCTTTTGGTCCAAAATTAAGATTTCGTCTGTATATTCATATTCGCGATGTCGAGAACTATATGGGTATTAAATTTTATCACTCTAGCTCAAAAAAAAAGTTTTGCTACGCCAACTCCGCCCATTGGGTCGAAAATTAAAATTTCGTCTGCACATTCATATTTGTGTTGTCGAGTACTATCTGGGTATCACATTTGATCTCTCTAGCTCTAAAAATAGTTATGCCAAGCCCACTCCGCCCATTGTGTCAAAAATTAGAATTTCGTCTGCAAATTCATATTCGTGTAGCAGAGTACTATCAGTGTATCAAATTTTATCTATCCGGGGGTAAAATACAGTTTTGCTACGCCCACTTCTTCCACTGATCGAAAATAAAATTTTCGTCTCCAAATTTAAATCGGAAGTGTCGAGTAATATCTGTGTACCAAATTTAATCTCTCTATTCGTGTTGTCGGGTACTATCTGTGTATCAAATTTTATCTCCCTAGCTCTAAAAATATGTTTTGCCACGCCCACTGGTCCAAAATTAAAATTTCTTCCGTATATTCATATTCGTGTTGCCGAGCACTATCTGTGTATCAAATTTTATCTCCCTAGCTCCAAAAATATGTTTTGCCACGCCCACTCTGCCCATTGGGTCCAACATTAAAATTTCGTCCGTATATTCATATTCGTGTTGCCGAGCACTATCTGTGTATCAAATTTTATCTCCCTAGCTCCAAAAATATGTTTTGCCACGCCCACTCCGCCCATTGGGTCCAACATTAAAATTTAGTCAGCAAATTCAAATTCGTGTTGTCGAGTACTATCTGGGTATCAAATTTTATATCTCTAGCTCTACAAAATGTTTTGCCACGCCCACTCCGCCCATTGGGTCCAAAATTTAAATTTCGTCTGCATATTCATATTCGTGTTGTCGAGTACAATCTGGGTATCAAATTTTATCTCTCTAGCTCTAAAAAAAGTTTTGCAACGCCCACTCCGCCCATAGGGTAAAAAATTACAAAATATATAGCCTATAGTAATTTCCATATAGTACACTAACTGTCTTCCAAATTTCATTGAAATCGGTTCAGCCATTTAGGCGTGATTGAGCAACAAACAAACAAACAAACAGACAGACATTCACATTTATAATATTAATAGGATGTTGTCTACGACTGCGCTGTACGTGGTCCATACAAAAGATCGACATTTTAAACACTCTTCAGTAATACCACCGGTATCTTGCAAATTGCGAAAATAAGTCCTTAATCGTAGTTGCTATATCGACGAAGATTTTTGCCTTCACATAACCCAAAAGAAATATATACTCCAGGTGCAGTGTCACTCGATCTAGGCGGCCTGTTAGCAGGTTCGAAGCGTGGAATTAGGTGCTCATCATAAAAATGCCTCAGTTAGACCAATGCATCGTGCGCTGTATTCCAAAACCAAAACCAAATGTCGCCGACATCACGGGGGGCTTTAATTTCAGACGACAAGAGTCCTTTGGGCCTATAGGAGCCTATTTTTAAAAATTCAATGTCTGGAGGACAGCTCAACATTTGAAGCCTATTGAAGCTAAGATTAGGTTAATTTGGCAGCCGCCTTTAGCATAGCTTATTTGGTTCCTAGCATTATTAGGTTCCGTTGTGATAACATTTGAAACTTCTCGCACCAATTTCTTTCTCCTACACTATTGAATCAAAATCGCTCTCGTTGCCAATTCGTTGCTCTGATAAAGGCGTGGATGTTACGCAGATCGCCTAGTGATAGGTATAGTCCATACGTGCCCATGACCAAACATTTCATATCTCAGGTTATCAAAACCAGAGCAGTGACATAGAAGATGCTCCGTGGTCTCTTATTTTTCCTTACGCTGCAGCTCTAAGCGATGTTGGAAACTCTAAGCGTGTTTGCCAAGAGGCCAGTGACCGATTAAAACATCTATGATGTTCCTTATATGGACTCTAGACCTCTTTAACTCCGTATATTTCTGGTACGCCAAATCTGTTAGGTCACCGTGCAAGTGGGTTCTTTCACCCATCTTTCCTAACCAATAACGTTTAGGTCTTCCCTGAACCCTATTTCCTTAGCAATAAGATTCAGTTTTCCCGCAATAAGCTGTTTCCCCCTTGTAAGAGGAACACCAATGTAACCTAAACTTTGCCCGAATTCAATATGGTGGCGGCGTTTGCCAATGCATCGGCTCTTTGGTTACCATATATGTCCCCATGTGCTGGAACCCATATGAGGGAAACAGTGAAATGTCCGCTATCTCCTCTAGAAACGACCAATATTGTTAAACATTTCTTGAAGTAGTGCACACGTTCTCAAAGGATCTGATAGCCGCTTTATTATTTCTTAGTTAATGTTGGGCATAGTGGTTAGAATACGCGACTATCATGCAGGAGATCCGTGGTTCTATTCCAGGCTCCAGTCATCTACATTTTTCTTTCATTGCCGACCCCCTTGATGTTGTCGACAGCAACTTGCAGTATAAGTGTCGAGTCAATCGGCATTAGACATGCCTCTCAAACAGTGACGTTCGCATTCGTCGATAAACAATTAGGTGCCGTTTGTTTTGAATCTGAAATAGAAAGCGTGTTAATTCACAAAATTCGTGAAAATTGGGATGTCATCTTCCCCAAAGTGTAGGGTACTATCTTTATACTTATAGTAAGTTCTGTCGGAGATGTTCGTCATAAAACCCGGATAGAAAATAGGTCTTGGCACAGTTTCATCCGTGTGACATCTTACATTGATTAAGTCCAGAATTTGGAATGGCCGCAGTCCCTGTGCCTCCATGCTCTAGTGGCGTCTAAGTGCACGCATAAATTTCTAGGTTTAACCTGTTTAGGATTGTGAACACTGCTTTAGATGGAGTAGTTCTAAGTGCCCCTGTTATCATGATTGCCACCAGTCTCTTAATGTGCTTGAATGTCAGTTTTTGATTTGCTTTT
Organism: Muscina levida; assembly: GCA_964034835.1. Classification (NCBI taxonomy): domain Eukaryota; kingdom Metazoa; phylum Arthropoda; class Insecta; order Diptera; family Muscidae; genus Muscina; species Muscina levida. Next base: position 67,609,842 of record OZ035883.1, read on the forward strand.
ACAGCGCCGGTTGTAAAATAAGGTTTGTTTTATAACAAAGTCATACTGTATAGCCAGTTTAAATTTTTGGGACTAATTCCCTTGTTAAGACCGATTCCCTTTTGCAGCAGTATAGAGCAGTTGCCGCATTGCTATTCCTGACCTGAGTATACAGATTCCAATTTAGTTTACTGTCCATTATGAGTTTAAGGTTTTGGGCATTATCAGAAAGTGTAAGTGCGACTTCATTTAGTCTGGGTTTGGCATATTGAGGGAATCTTGGATCTCCGTTGTACACGAACACCCAATCCACAGTTATGGCAACATTTAAGCAGAAGCTTTACTGCAGTTTTTATAATCTCAGAGAGTAATTTAGGATCCTCATAGGTAACTATTAGTGTTGCGTCATCTGTATAGTCCATTCTCTTCAGTAGAGTACTGATGTTGAGAATCCATAGTAGTGGAGGGAGTACTCCTGCTTATGGAGTATCACGAACCGCCACCCTAAAGATATTTGATACGCCTAACCTAGTTTATTAACTGCTGAATTAATCTCCAGTTGTTCCATTGAGTCAATTACAGATTCAGGTGTGACATTGTTAAAAGCTTCCTTAATGTGCAGGCAGGCAGCAAATGTGTATTCCTTATAATTCAACGATCTGTCTGTAAGACTGATTTTGAAATGAAAAGCAATTTCCTTGGATTTACCCTTCGTGTAGGCATGTCGATCGTAAGATGATCTGATATAAACATTATTTATTCTCTTCAAAGTCTTAAGTGGGACGGAGGATGGGCTAATCGGTTTTAAATCTTTGGCCTGAGTATGTGATGTCTTACCCCCTTTAGAAATAAATACAATTTTAAAGGTTGTCCATCTAGTTGGAATGTGTGACTTCTGCAGACATGCTCTGAAGTTTGTACAAAGCCAAGGCGTCAATACCGTGATGTTCTTCTGTAGATCCATGGGAATAAAACCATCCGCTTCCGGAGACTTAAAAGGTTGGAAACTCTAGATAGGCCATGGAACTCGATGTTTAGTAATCGGTATACCGGAAATATCAAAAGTATTGCAGTCCAAGTTTTCCTTAAATTGTTATTTGTACAATAAACCGTACAGTTGAACACTGCCCTTTGGTGCCACCTCTAACATGTAATGTTTATTTGTTATGTGTTTTGTACAACTTTTTTTTTGTGAACAAAAAATTTTAAACGGCCATAAAACACGTTCCTCTTTTTCCCCCGACCTCTCCCCAACAGCTCCTTTTTCGTATACACACACGTTGTGTTCATAAACTCCAAAACTCCTGCGTCGAAGAAAGGAGCTGCCTGGTGCCAGAGGAGTGTAAACTCTTAGAGTCATTAAATTTCAAGCGATGATGTTGGATGTTGTTATTCGTTGTGTATTTATATTATTGCTACGACTTATAGACAGAAATCTGAATTGTTTATTACGGGGTGATAATGTTGTGCATTTCCCCCCAGCGGGCGAAGGTGCGGTTTAAGGGGGCGCAAACAAAACGAGCAGGAGTGCAAGCAATTTCAGTATTACCACACACATGTATTCTAAACATTTAAATAATCATAAAAATAACAACAACAATAACAAAATGCACAAACAAATAATAAACATATATTTCTGATTTGCATGCGATTTAACCAGAGACTACAATAAGCGCGCATGTGCGTATGTGTGTGTGTGTGTGGACAGTAAGGGCTTTATGGCAGCAACTAACAAAAGACGTTACTTGGGTCGATGAATTTTAGTTATATATGGAAAATCATTCCAAGCGCTAAGGCTTTCAAAAACAAGTCATGAACTATTGAAGCGACTTTATTTAGTTGTAATTCCTCTGTCAGCATATGCGGCATGTTCTTAAATTTGTAAAAATTTTAACTAATTTGTCAAAAATAGGCCAGAAAATATCTTGTTGATAAATGTTCATTTCTATTACAATTTCTCTACACCCAGTCATCATAGTTGAAATGTTATTTTTAAGATTGTTGCCCCTAACGACCCACTACTGTCTGCCATGCCAGCAGCATACCAGCATCATTATATGCCACCGTATGATATTTCACATACATATTTGGTATTTTTATGATTGTATCATAAAGTACAAGTGGTATTTGTAGAGTGTGTAAAAACATATATTTATTTATTTACACAAAATGTCGTTGTGACAGCAAATCATCAATAATTTTTTTTTCGCCAGTTTTCATTTTATATTTCACTTGGCCATAAAATGCAAAATTTTTAATACTCATCATTTCATTTCATATAAATAGACAATGATGAAACTGTTGGATGGCACCTTTTGTGTTCATGCTGTTTATGGAATTGTCAAAGATTTTTGTTTTACATATACTTATTATGGCAGCATTAGAATGTGAATTGAATTAATAGACAGAAATATTTGCTATAATTTTTATGGCATATTTAATAACCATAACCTTTTTTTCTGTTAATAACAGCGATTTATATTGAAGATACGAGTGCATAGAGACTGTAAAGTAAAATAAAATTTGTTTTTTATTAAGCAAAACATCATAAAATAGCAATGGGGAATATCCTGAGATGTGATATTAGGAGGGTTCTGCTTAAACAAGAGCGCTGGGTGTTCAGCTTTATTGTTAGTGCTGTAAAACGTACATAAACGACATGTTTAATGGACGTAAGCACTAATATGCTATTGAGGAGAGTTACAAAGGAACTGCATAGATGTTATTCTCAGAGGTGAAGTAATAGGTATAATTACAAATATTACATTAAAGATTATTTTACGGGTTTATTTTTATTTACAATTTTTAATTTGGATTGGAAAATTGTAAGTACACTAAGGCTTTTTAGTGCCTCAGCAGTTAGGAACATCTTATTTTGTTTAATTGACAACATTCTGAATGCGACAAAAAACAATGAATTCAGGAATACCCCATCTTTATTAGTGAATACATGTGAAAGAAACTTTGTGTGCCAATATTCATAATGCTTACATAAACCATGTAGTCAGGCTGACGATAACGTTTTGGTTCAATTGCTCCCCTTGAGCAAATGCGGTGTAATAAGTCTGTTTCATGGTTTCGATTCCATCGTACTTTGTTGATTTGATAACTTTACTTTACTTTAGATGGTACTTCTTTGCAATCCCAGTGGATTTTATACCGCACGTAGAAAAATATTATAAGCGCCTCACTCTTCTGCGCTTCGTCTCCAGTTAGTCACACCGAGTTCTGTAAGGTTCTCAGTAACCTGGTCTTTCCAACGGAGTTTTGGTCGCCCTCTTCTGCGCCGTCCATTCGAGCTGCAGCATTTTCGTCCATTCGTACAATATTACCTAGCAAACGCAACCGTTGCACCTTAATGCGTCTGACCACGTCAATGTCAGTGTATAGCTCGTACAGCTCATGATTCATACGACGCCGATACTCTCCGTTAACGATGATGGGCCCATATATTTTACGGAGTATTTTTCTCTCGAATACCGCCAGAACCGATTCATCCGCTTGTGTCATAACCCAGGATTTTGAGCCATACATTAAGACAGTTAGAACCAGTATCTGGTAAAGCTGGAGTTTTGTTCGTCGAGAGAGGACTCTGTCATTGAATCGCTTGCTTAGTTCGTAGTAGCATTTATTTGCAAGCAGGATTCTTCTCCGGATTTCTAGGCTGACATTATTTGTTTTGTTGGTGGCGGAGCCTAGGTAGACAAAATTATCTACCACCTCTAAATTATAGTTATCAACGTTCACTCAGTTTCCCAAACGAGTAGATTCTTTGTTCGTTGAAACTAATAACTTCGTTTTGTCCTCGTTCACCGTTAGACCCATTTTCGCTGATTCCTTTTGTATACCTGAGAAGGCTGCAGTCACATCCCGCAGTTTTCGACCGATGATGTCGACGTCATCAGCGTACGCGAGTAGCATGTGGCTTTTGTTGAATATAGTGCCACTCGTGTTTACTGCAGCTTTTCTCATTATCATCTCCATCACTATGTTGAAGAGATCACACGATAGGCAGTCGATTTGTTTTAGGCCTCGTCTGGTACAGAATGGCTCCGTAAGGTCCTTGCCAATCTTCACTGAAGACAGTCAGCGTCATTCCGCAAAGACGTATCAGCTTCGCTGGAATACCAAACTCAGCCATGTCTTCGAGTAATTTCTGCCGTATCGGGCTGTCGAAGGCAGCTTAATAGTCGACGCACAGATGGTACGTATCGATCTGTTTCTCTTGGGTCTTTTCCAGGATTTTCCGAAGTGTGAAAATCTGGTCAGTTGTTGACTTTCCAGGCCTAAAGCCACACTGATAAGGCCCGATCAGGTTGGATAATACTGGCTGTAGTCTTTCACATAGCACACTCGACAGAACCTTATATGCGATGAGTAAAAGGCTGTTCCCGCGGTAGTTGGAGCACACACTTGGATCACCTTTTTTTAGCGCAGGACATAATACGCTTACATTCCAATCGTCGGGCATGCACTCTTTAAGCCAAACTGTGCGCAGGAGCTGGTGCATGGTCGTTATCAGCTCCTCGCCACCGGACTTGAAGAGCTCAGCGGGCAGACCGTCAGCACCGGCTGCTTTATTGTTTTTCAGCCGCGATATTGCTGTTCTTACCACGGCTTGACGGCTTGGGGGGCAATCTAAGACGGCGTCGACAATTGGCGTGATAACTTCACGTGCGCTGCCTTCTGGAACCAGCAGTTACTGGAAGTGTTCTCTTCATATGTGCAGCACACTCTGCGTATCCGTGACCAGATTTCCATCCTTGTCCTTGCAGGTGGGGAGGCCATTACCGTATCCATTTGCTCTTACTTTCTGGTAAAATTTTCTGGCCTCACCCCTATCCCTGTATCGATCTATATCCTCGTTCTCCCGTTCCTTCATCTGACGTTTTTTTTTTCGCCTAAATAGCTGTTCCGCCTGTTTTGCTTTCTCCTTGTGCCGTTCCCTAACAGCACGGGTTACAATTGGCTGTAGCGTTGCCCTATAACCAGCATCCTGTTCCTCAGACGCTATGCGACATTCTTCATCGTACCGGGATTCGTCTGAGCGCCGCTTTTTATATCCTAGCACGGTTATTGCGGCGTTTGCCATGGAATGCGCAATATACCAAGTTGCCTTGAGGATATCTTTATGCTGGAATCTGGTTCCACTCACTAACATGTCCCTTCCCGCTTCGAAGCTAACCAGCCTAAGCCCGTTGTCTGACGAGTCGGTATGCAGGCTGAATTTACCGATCGATGGACCAAGAACATCTTCCCTTCTTTTTTTAGCATTAAAGTCACCCAGAACAATTTTAATGTCGTGGCCAGGGCAGCGGTCGTATGTTTTTCTCTAGGCGCTCGTAAAATGCATCTTTAATCTCATCGTCTTTATCTTCCGTCGGGGCGTGTACACAAATCAGCGTAATATAAACGGTCACTTATTTTGGTATTCAAAAACAAATGCCATTTTTTAAGTTAAACGATCAGAGGTTTATTTCATAATAAAGAGGAAGGTATGCCAGTAATAATGAAAAACAACATCAGCCAAATCGCCACCACGAGCACGCTTCCAGGACCCTATTCTTTTCATGAAATTTTCCATAACCAAATCGCAAAGTGGCTTCCCTATGTCCTCGATAGCCTCACGAATTTTTTCTTTGAGGTCTTGAATCGGCGCTGGGCTGTTGACGTTCAGGCAGAGAGACTGAGATAGGTGAGCTTTTCACCAAAATATGCAGTAATTTCAATCTGGTGATCGGTGGCAGAGGTCCGGCTGGATATCCATGGTTCGGTTAATGCCTCCAGTTATCTACATTTTTTTCTTGCGATGTCTGCGTTCGATTACGAGCGTTTTTGGCACTTCGTTATCTCTTGCTTACTTTGAGTTTCAGTAACTTCTGTTACCTAAACCCTATGACGCATTAAGGTTACTAAAAATTCCACATTCTCACATTAGTAACCACTTTGCATAGTTGATCTATTGGTACACTACAGGGATTTATGGTTATTCAAAGGTAAAAAACGATTAGAAAACTGAAATTAGAAAATACCTCATTCCCAAAGCGTTACTATTTTTTCTTTATTTGCTCCGATATCTTAATTTTGTTGTCAACTTTATTATTTTAAGTGACTTAAGAATGTCAAAGTACGTACTAATGTTCCATATAACATAGCCTTATTTACAATTTCCTATTCAATCTCAAAATCCGTAAAACCAAAGAGCACAGATGTATTGCTGCAAATGAAAAACTGTTTCTTTGTAGTACATATTACATGATTTTAAACATGCCTTACAATTTCCAATCATTTTAACTTTAAGTTAAAGCTCTCACAATAACAACTGCAACATACAACAACTACACCATTACAATTACATTTACATTACACACAATTAAGAATTTACTATAATTGCCAAAGTACTTATCTGACAATTTTGCCGTTACATGACCAAAAACTGCTACTAATCTGAGGCAACATTAATCTTTCGTGTTTCGTAAAATCTACAATTTTTCAAAAACTTCCAAGTTTTGGCATAATTTCCAAGGCACGTTTGTGTTTGCGCTTTAAGTTGCACACAATTTATAGTTTTTTTTTTTTTTTGGTGCGACAACGTTAAAATCGCATTGACAAACAAAAATGGATGTGTTGTTTTTACTGTTGTTATTGCAGTTATGGCGAAAATCACAACAACGAGAAAATTAATAATAAATTTTCCGCATGCCCCCAAAGAAAACACTCACAGCAGTCAACACTATTGGCGCCACTTGGATATGGAACGAACACACGAACGATCGAACGTACGTACGCTGCGGCAAACATGATGTTGCACTCGTATGCACACGCATGCAAACTGTTTGCATAATTTTCCATGACACTTTTGTGTTGCCGATATTGTTGTCGTCGACATTGCCAACGTTGCCACAGCGCCGCCGTCACTGTACTGTCTTTCGCCTGTCCGTTACTCAAGTGGAAAAACAAACTATGGCTTTTTAGTCCAAGTGATTAAATGCCAATTTGCAAGTTATTATTATTTGGAAATGCTCAGATAAATTTTAAATAAACGTTTGCCTACAGCCTTGGGCAATTAAATAGCATTTGGGGGTATGTTATTTTTGAAAGGGAGTTTGAATTTCTGTTGAAATTTGATGTTATGATAAGTTGTTGGTACAATTTATCTAACTTATCTGTCTATAATCATAATAAGTAATAGCATCGAAAAGAGTGTAATACTATTAAGCTACGTTACTTTTTATATATGATGTGTTGAGTAACATAAATGGCATGCTACCATAAATGCGTCTTAGGAAATAGGTAGACAAAGTAACTAAAGGTTAAACTAATTGTGAAGTGCCGCTGGCAGCAAAAAACTACGATATGTTAACTAAATATTATGAAAAAACAATGAAAATACAAAAACTCTCCAAATGTTTACGATTCCCGCAATTGTAACAAGGATACTGATATAAGGATATATGCATGCAGACGTTGCCTGTATCCAATTGGCAGATGTCCTTGAGAAATATAAGGCCGACATACAGGAAATACCACCCAGTTGCAGCCAAGGTACGCACGAGGGTAAGCAGTGCTAAAAATGTTCGTAACCAAACTTAAAGAAAACTAGACTACGAATAGAATAGATCAGATATACCACTTCTTAACCTTGCCTTACAAGCGCAAATCGGACTGCAATCGATTTATTCTAATTTTCCAGCAGTTATTGACATGTAAGCAACTTCACCTACATCTCCGTTTATAAGGTAGCAATTAAAATCGAAACTTACTTTGTAATCGAGCGTGTTATTAACCTCACGTACGACTCCGGCTTTAACGTAATTGCTATTTAAATGGCACCTACTGACATCATCTCTCACTTCGAAATCAAGTGTGTTATCAAGCTCGCATAAACATCGTCACTTACTTTGTAAGCGAGAGCGCACCGATTAAAAGGACTTTGATAATCCTATGCTAAATTTAAGAAGGAGTATAAGCGGGTGAATCGCCTCTGATTACTACTAAATATAGCTGACATCAGCGCTTACGTTTTGGATATTTTTACGGTATGGTTACGTACATGACAAAGCCCTTCTTCTCTCGTTTTTTAGAACCTATTTTAAACTCTATTTTAGCTGAAAGTAAATATTTCATCAAAATTAGACCTTGGGCTGATTCTCGGCGTCCACTGTGCGTCCCCAACCTGAGGACACTTTGTTCGATGATACCATCAACTTCGTCTTGTGTTCATTTACTGCCAAACCCATTTTTGCTGACTCCTTTTCTATAGAAGACAGCTGTTACCTCTCGCATTGTCCAAGCGATTATATCATCATCAGGACAAAAAGGTGGTAAGTGTCGATTTGCTTCTCATGTGTTTTCTTCAGAATCTGCCATAGTGCAAATATCTATTCCGTCGTTGATAAAATACTTAAATAAAATTTTCTACGAAACTTGGACAGCTGCAATTTTCTGCGAACTGCAAATAGTTAATGTTAGAAATTTCAATTAACTATTAGTTGCTTTCGTTGTTCTCAAGTGTGGTTAGAAACATTCCCAGTAGGGATTCGTCAAAACTAGTTCAAAAACGTATTAGTTCAAGAGTATGGAATTCCGAACTACTACAAAAATTTACTAGCTACTAGTTGATGAATATGAAAAAGAGATTTTTGAAATAATTTCAAATGTTGTGCTGTGAAATTTTGCCGAAAGAAACTAATCTACTATACTTACTTAAACTTAATTTCCCTTTACACCCCATGAATGAGCTATGGGAAAGCTTCTCGCGTTGTTGTGAATTATCACGCTTTCTATTTTTTGATTATCAACTAACGGCATCTACTAGTTTATCCGGTGGCCTTCGATAGCTCAGTGGAAGCGACGTAGACTAGCAATCCGAAGGTGCCGGGTTTGATTCCCAGCCGGGCCAAATCAACATCGAAGAAAAATTACTTTTCAAATACTTTCGAGTTCTCCAGCCAATAAAACTCATCCTTGATGCTTCCACTACACAAATCCAGATTGCGCAAGGACCAAAGAAAAAAGGAAAATGATTTATCAACATTGCATATAAATCAACAAACCAGCTGGCGCCATCTTTGGTAGAATTTGGCGGTTAAAACTCACAACAAAAACACCTAACAATCCTTGACACAAACCTTGTTATCTACAAAAGGAACGAAATAGAGTTGCCAACAATGATCGTATAATAATCGGATTATATGCCCGATCGAGTGCCGATAAATTGATATAAAGAATTATCACCCCAGCTACTTCCACCAGCTGTTACAACAACAACAACTAGTTTATCGACGAATGCGAAGCTTCTGCTAGACATGCAGATTGACTCGACACTAATACTGCGAAGTTGCCGTCAACAACATCTACCAAACTGCTATTTAAATTTTTCTAGAATAGAACTAGTTCTAATGCGCTTATTTTGTACTAGTTATTATCAACCTATTCAGAAGTGGTTCCAAACCAATTCAAATTAGATAATCAACTACTGCCTGACTAGAATTTCTGAACTGGTATTATTCTAGTAGAAAGGGGACAATTTCCCCCAGGCCTAGGACAACTACGTGTTAAAGTGGTATGGAATTTGTGTGGAAGGTGAACTAGTTCACTGTCCTATCGAGAACTAGTACGTAACTAGTTCCGAACTAGTATTTTTCCCCTACTGGGTTATAATTCCTCAATTTGTGCAACAGCAATGGCAACAATAGTATCATAAAATGATTCTAAGAAACAACTTTCAATGTCACCATGTAGGTACTTGACAACAGTTATTCATTGAAGCGATAAGATACGTAAAATTGTATATAGGTATAAGAATAGAAATTGCAAACCAACTTTAACGACATTGATAGGGGTCGTGTCAAAGGCATTTTTTTTAAATATGTGTTGCTTTTTTAATTCTTATCGCCTATTAAGTATTATTATACTGTAATACAGATATTATAGATACTTTTCAAATTAATTTCATATACCCCAGATATCGGATATATGAAGTGCGCAAAGCACGTAAAAAAGATTTAATATACGCTATGTATTCATATAAACAGTCAATGACTGCGACCGAGGCATGATGGTTGGAATACGCTGCTTTCATGCACGTGACCTGAGTTCGAGTTCTGTCACGACCATGTACATTACTTTGATCGGTGGCGGCAGAAGCAACAAGTTTCGAGTAGTTGGGTCAATCGATATTTGCCTTCTCGTCGTTATACAGCCTACCCAATGTGTGTCTTATATTTACATCCTTGTCTACTAAAGTCCAATAAATTATTCAAATACAAAATTTTCCACAAAACCCAAGCAGCATTGGCAAACATTAGCATTACAAAATTTCTTAAAATTAAAATGCATCTCCATACCAATTACTCTTAAATTTATATTAAAATGAATCTGTGACAAATTTCCCTAAAGACCCTCCCATTCCTAGAATCTGTAAAATTACTAGTAATAGTATCTAGAATAAAATGGACTAGTTCAGCTTAAAGGAAATTAGCATTTTTATAACGAAAGCATAACTCAAAAAACAATTTAAAATGTTTGAATAAATATATTACAAAAAACACAACAACAACATAAATTACAAAGCTAACATGCACTTGGGAAACAAGTGGTAATTAATGAATTGAAACAAGTAATTTACATAAACAACCACCCTAGCCACTAGCATTCGTTCAGCGTATAGCGTCGTCACGTCAACGTAACACGTACTAATTGAGAGGAACGAACACGAGACACTCACTCACGCCTGGAATATAAAAAGAAAGAAAAATATGACGACCACTACATTCTCGAGCCTAAACAAACCCTTTTTCAGGGAAATTCAAAAACACATTTGAATATCTGTTTTATAGAACGCCAGGCAGTCGCACGGCCTGGTCGAATGTCAGTTTATCAATAGCAATTAGAAAATCCAAACACGTGAATAACCCCCAGTACTTGATGAAATTGGGTGTTACACAAAGGTTGTTTGTTGTTTCACTGTATAAACAATATGAAAATGAGAAAATTGTGAGAGGAATTACTAATCAATCACAGAGAACACTCACACTGCGTACTTACCTTGAAAGAACTGGAAATCGTTGAGGAAAACACGCAATTAAAATGATAACATTTGGAGAAAAATTATCAACACAATTTTAAGCATGATTAAGTTTTATTAAATCGCCATTAAATGTGTACTGAATTATTGTACAGACGATAAAAACCCTAATAGAGGAAATAATTTCCTCACCCTGAGATGGCTGTCATTCCTTCCTCCCTGCCTCCACCCTACCGGTAGTATCATAAAATAACATTTGGCGTATCACACGCCGTGGAATTGGCGAGGGAGGGGGGCAACATAAGCGCCTCCAAAAACAGACTACATCAACAATTTAACCCAAAAGCCATAAAATTAAATTACCAATAATTTGTCTCTTATTCGTTGTCTGTTCACTCAGAGTCATGTAGATCCATGACTGACTTTGAGTTTGGAGCACTAAAACATTAATTTGTAAAAACGAAACATATGGGTTGCACAAAAACACAACTGAGTAATTGGTCCTCTTCCCTCCCCTGCCATGAGAGGAGAGGGTTTGGTTTAGCGGCTCTAGTTATCTGCAATGGCAAAATTAAGCGAGTCTGTGGGATGAACCGTTAACGGTTATAATTAATTTATTACACTCGTAAACATTTAATGTCAGTTAATTTTATATGTTATTCTTGAAACTTATTGTCAATTTCAGTAGTTTTATTGATTTGTTAATTTATTGCTGCAATTGTCTGTGTAAACGTTATGGTTTTATGTTTGATTTTGTGTTGTTATTGTTGTCGATTTTTTGTTTTATTTTTTAAATTTTACAATTAGCGTAATAGTAAAAGCTCGAGACTAAAATCGTATTTTAAGCGAACTCCCTAAAGTATGCAACGCAAGTGGTTAAATAGTTTGGCATGTATTATGCAATAGTTTAGGTATTCATATACTATCGCTTAGGAAGACCTAATGCAAGATCTTAAGCCCGATCGTTGTGAAGTTGTCTTCTTATAATCTCGAGGGTCCCGATGAGAATTAGTGGTCTCAGTGAGAGAGTTATCGCTAAATCTTACATGAGTATGTTTTCAGAGCCAAGTCAAACATTTATCGGAAGTTATCTCAAGTGACTGCCAACGTTATGGCAACAATATGCGAACGTACTTTGAGCCTTGCTATAAATTTACAGGACGTAGGCAGCTACAGCAGTTACCCATAAGTCGGCTCTATGAGATGTCAGACCCTTTAGCACTTCTACGCCATTTCTAAATAGTTAATAATTCGAGGTCCACGTCTTTTGAATAATGTGTCATTATTTCATGTACCTGCGGCGAAATGACAGGAACAATTTGATTATGTGGCCAGTTTTAACAGTAATGTTAGGTTTGTTTCTGGCGCTCTTGGTTAGGTGCTGCTTCACAGGCCATTCGCTATCCACCAACTGCATAGATTCGTTTGCCTGAAGATGATTATTTAATTATTCGATTAATCATCTTTTCCGACAAGGCCATGGAAAAGATCAGCGATTTTTGTTCCCAAAAGTTGAACAGGACGACATGGATGACACACAGCCAACAATTGAATCAATGTTTTGTGCACTGTGTTTGGTCATAATCTCATAACACTGTGAGACAAATGGTAGGGGTCAGTGATAGGGATGGGTTCAATCTACGTGACCCAGCGAAACGCCGGGCCACGTATAACTTGTTTTTGACCGATATAACTTTTTCCGTTGGTTTCATCCCATCCTGATTTTGACTGTCGCATAGTCGCATATATTGATTATTATCTGCCGAAACTCCATACAAAGTCCATTGGACGCCCTCGCATCCGTGATCTAACACAGTTAGGCTGTTATCTCTGGGCCGTCGTAAAACATAAATGTAACGTTAACAATTCCAAATTCACTGAACCCTTCCAACATGAAATCTATGCTGTCAGTTACGAGATAGATGACCAAACAATCGAAAATGTACTGACAAATTGGTTAGATATAATGATGTACTGTAATGCATGTCGTGGAAACCATTTGAACTGTGGAAAAAGCGGAAGGACGGATATATTTTTAAAAAATCGGTGGCTCGGAATAAAAATTAAGAACTTCTGCATCATTCGTTTTGTCAAATTGGCTGCATTAATAATTTAATGACCATCACGTTTTCGTTCTTATAAAGGAACCGCCAACTGCACTTATTCAAAAATAAGGTCAAAAACTGAGCTCATGCTCTTAAACCTATAGGTTAATAGTAAATATTGGCCATTAAATTAGTAACGCAGCTAACTTGATAAAACGAATGATGCAGAAGTTCTTATTATTGGGGCTACATTCACGTGCAATGCTCAGAATTGAGTCCCAAATCAATGAGCTGTAATATGTTGTTCTGTGATATGACCACAGATATTCAATTTAACATTTTACAGTTGTGGGCTGTAACCCCTTTTCTACAGTTTTACTATACGACTCTTCAGGCTTTGCGACCGAAAGTCGTAAGGGTGATGGTATTTATCAGTCAGTTGACTGACTGAAATTCCTGTACTGTACTGTTCCTGTCGACAATATCGAGGGAGACGCCGATAAAAGAAATGTCGATGACAGAGACAGGAATGGAACCCGCGACGCGAATTCAAACCATCATACTGGCTCTCTGGGGGGTTTAATTAGATCCATATACATGGTTACTTACTGCCGATTCTCCTTGTCTGGGATTATGACTTCAACTTTCGATGTCTGTCGAGAGCACTCTTCACAATTTGCAAAACTATTTTTCCTTTTCATGCCATGGATGTTCACGCATTTAAGTGAGTTAATATCCTTCTAAATTAAGGCTCACACAAAGGATCCTACCATTTACCCATGATTTCAAACGTCAGCTTTATTAGAAAGCTTCTATTTGACATTATCAAAAGTTGCTGTTAATAATATGGAAGGGGCCGCCGATCAGAGAAATGTAGATGGCTGTGACAGAACTCAAATCCAGTTCCACACTCATGATAGTCGTGTGTTCTAACCATCATGTAATGGGCGGTTCCACCATTTAATCCTCTATAGAAAAATATCGCTAGTTATATAAAAAAACAACAGCCAAATGAAGCAGGGGAGCAAAGTCTATAACGAGAAAATACATGAAAAACTTTCATAACAGTTTTGTTTTGTCCTTTAGTCATTTCAAAGTTTAATTTTTCTCTTCTATGTAAGATATAAAGATTAGTCTTAACAATATTGTTCGTTATATTGAGCTTCGGGAATATATACGTTTATATTTCAACCTAAGCGTATGCTTTAAATATTTTCGAAAGGAAATTTAAACTCCAATAAACATATATGAATCTTGCATTAAAACCGCCCCTGAAAATATGCTTCAGCATATATATTTGCACCTTTTCTTAAATTCCGTAAACACAAAAACAATATATTGTTGTTTGTATTCAGTTTTATAAATAATATTTTAAAAATTTCGCTCGTTATATAAAAAACAACATCCAAATGAAGCAGTTAGGTTTCAATATTTTAGGTTCTCTCTTCTGTGGAAGATATAACGGTTAGTCCTTATTATATATTGTTCGTTATACTGAGCTTCGGGAATATATATGTTTATATTTTAACCTAAGGGTACGCTTACAATATTTCCAAAAGGAAATTTAAGCTCCATTAAACATATATATATTTTGCATTGAAACCGCACCCTGAAAATATGCTTCAATATATATAGTTGCACCTATTTTTAAATCCCCTAAACACATGCTACCAAATAATAAAACACAAAAACAATTTCGTGTTGTTTATTTGAATTTTTTTTTAAATAATATGTTAAACCATTTTTCCGCTCTATAAAAACGATTTATGATTTAAATATTTTGTGCACTCACAGTTAATTTAAAATTCACCCCTACCACTCAGACAAAACGCCGAAATTTTAAACTAAATATACTAAATAGTTAATAAAATAAACTTTTATTACCTCAATTCCCTTTTTTTTGTATCAAAAACCATGCAGGACATACAAATTTAAATAATGTTTTTGCTTTTGCTTTTGCTTTTTTAATAAAAATCATGTCTCTTTCAACATGTATGCAATATTATTTCTGCACTTTCAGATGTTGATTTATACATCAAACTCCCCAGTGACTTATATTGTATAGATGTCTAACATCCGAGAGCCCTGACAGTTTTCGTTATTTTATTTAACAAAAAGCAAACATTTGCTGACATTTTATATATAGTTTTTTTACTCGTTTAGTTAGACTGACACATGCATGCATAGCGAGTAACACAACAGCAGTAGCTGTATGAGAACAAAAAATAAAACAAATCTGCTTCAACCGAGAAATAGAAGACAACACAATGTTCCATATTCACATTGTGTCTATTATAAAGAGTGCCAAAAATACCAGCTCACACCAACAATAAAAAAAACACATAGTGACACTAACACATAGTGACGACACCACCACTGACATACGCACATTTATGCCAACAACGACACATACAGTGAGAAATACCCCTAAAAGTATGTGAGAAATACTTTAAATTGTTTCATATTTCTCGTGCCTTACATTTTTGCCATTTTTTCCACTCAGTTTTCAAATTTTCTTAACAAAATATTGTATGGCTTTTGCTGCTGTCATGTGGTAAGTACATACATATGTGTGTGTGTGTGTGTGTCACGTCATATGTGTATGTGGCACTTAAAAATAGTGTTAACTTTTAAGTATTTTTATGTGCAAGGATTTCCTTGTACACTTATGCAGTAATCCTTGAGAGCAGCCAGCCAGCACTTTAATTCAACTGAGTGTTGTTAAATTTTATAAAAAATATTTTTTAAGTTTTTATTTAAATTTTTACATTTAACATAGTTTTATGCCAAGGAATACTATGTCAGCAAAGGGCAGCTATAGAAAAAAAAACAACACCAACAAAACCAGCAGCAATTGTTGTGGTTTGTTGCAAACAATTAGTTGCAACATTATAGCAGGAAGTTTATACATATGTATATGTGAGCGTACTCTAGGATAGCATAGGTATTTGTGGTTACTCGACAGTTGAGAGGGTCAGCAGGACGCTGGCGAGAAAGAGAGATAGTGGGAGCTTGTAATATTTAAATAAAACGCAAACCCAATGTACATACACCGCTATAAAGTTACACACAGGACACAAATTGATTAAAACCCGCATTTGCGAGTAGTTAAGAGAAATTTAGCACAAAACGGATGAGAACCAAAACATGAAATACATTTACGAGGTGTAACTTGAGCAGTTATGGGAATTGAAGCTAGGAAAGTGAAATTTAAAAGGGTAGGAAAGTAGAAAAGTAAAATTTAAAAGGGTAGACGTTGTTAACACTTTAACATTACTTTAACATATAAATATAGGAACTTAAACGTTTAAATTATAACGATTTAACAATTGTGAAATAAAATGATTTAAAATAAGGTAATAACTTTATCCTTATATTTAAACTATTTAATATTTGAAAGATTATAAAACTTTCAAAGACTGCTTGGACTAAAAAGATTTCGCAGACTTGAGAGATTTTGAAAACTCTTAGATATTACAGTTTTTTTTAAATTTTATAGTTATTAAACAGGCAAAAGAATTCAAAAAAAGATATCACAGATTTTAAAGATGTTTCATTTCAAACACTTCGTTGCTTCCACAATGGTTTGGATCTTTTAAAGATTCGTATGTTTAAAAGTTTTGAAAGACTTTAAAATATTTACAAATAATTTTTTAGATTAAAATCCGGTTTCCTTAACTATACTTCAAATTCAAACTTTAGCTAATGTTCAAAATAGCTCCATCATATTTTTGTCGCCCAAAATAATAGACCCCTGCTACTTACTATTCACACATAGAAATTTATGTGTCGGTCACACAGCAACCCTTAACTGTACGATCATTGACACACAGTATTATTTTCAATCAATCAAGAGCGCACAGTATTGCTGCCACATCCTGTCTCGTGAGTGCATCACTTCCATTCATAAGTAAACAGTTTGGTTGCTGTTGCGGTGGCATCGACACAGTATGTGTTGCTGTTGCGGTGGCACCGACACGGTATGTATAACAAGTGAACAGCAGGAGCTAAAATTACTAAACGGTTGTTTTTCTTCAAACATAACAACAAAATACACCTCAAAAGGAGAGTCGATTGCGAAACTACAAACTCTAAGAGCATTAATACACTTTGTGTGCTGTGTTTGCTCCCATCATATGTTTGCAGTCGCTGCTCGCACACTGTGCGATAAATACTAGGCAGTTTTCATTGATGTGTCACAGACACAATTGTCCACGATATACTGTGTGTGTGGCACACTGCGTCAGAGACTTAGTTGACCATGATATACTGTGTGTGTTACACACTGTAAGTTATGAGTTAAAAACACTCAGCACAGTCTTCGTTTAAGTTGTCTTATTGTGGCGGTGTATCGCTGCTGTTCTCTGTTACTTAAGTATTATTATTAGCCTTCTTGTGAAGCGTAAACGGTTGGAGATAGGTCTTTCTAAGTCCAGCGGTTTACAGACATGTTTTTAAATTGTACAAGTGAAAAATGTAAAAAGTTCATTTTAATATATCTGGGAAATTAGTCCTTTTAAATGGGTTTACGGTACCACCTGACAACTAAGAACGAAGTCCTTTAACTTTTTAACAAAAATGTTAAAAATATATCATCATTTCAAATAGGTGGAGTAAACCTCCCGGTTTCATAAGTTTGAACTATGAAAACAAAATATCAAAAGTAAACTATTTTTAACGTTTCGAGGGATTTCTACTAGGATTTATTGGAAAACTATAATTTTTATCGGAGTTACCTGTAGGGGCAGCACAACGTGTCCTATTTCAGTTCGTAAGTCGACAAAAAAGATATGCAATTAGTGCTGAGGGGTTGATTTAGGTCATTTGTATGGGAGGTACTAGAAGAGGGAGCTGGAAATATTTCCGTTCAATCAGGATTTGCCTTCTTGATAAAGTTACTGACAAAATTTTATTATCCCCTTGTTGTCCGTTTTGAAATTATGGGAGAAATATTAATTTTCCAAGAACAGGTAATTGTGTATGGGAGGTACCAGAAGGGATCAGCCGATAGAGGCCATATTCTTTCGTGAGTCAAATTATCATAAGCGCTTACGCATAATACGACTGATTTCATTGTACTTGTAAAAAGATATGCAAGTAGAACTATGGGGGTGATTGCAATCATTTGCGCTCATTTTGAGCGAAGTAATTGAGGGGTGTGACAAATGTTTCGGTTTTCTGGGGGTTTATCTTCTGTTACATTATAATTAACCTGACCGAATTTAAATATCCTCAAGTTATGGGAGAAACTATGGGAGGTACCAGAAAGAGTGAGCCGATATGATTTATATTCGTCTCTAAGTCAAGATATGTCTGAATTCAGTGAACTTAAAAAAATGCTATGTATGTAAAACTATGAGGGTCAATTCTGCCATTTGTATGGAAGGTACTAGTGGGGATTTGGCAAAGGTTGCAGTTTTCTGAGGGTTTATCTGGTAACAGGTGGGGGTGTGCTGTTGTGTCCATTTATATATCTCCGGGAAGTCTTTGGGGAGTATCGCCTCACGGACCTGAGAGAACCACTACTGGACGTCTTTCTGGCTCTGCGGTGCCGAATAGAGGGAGTAAAGAAGATACTATCATTACGAGCTCAGACCAAGAATTCTAAAGATGTTACCACGGGCGGTCAGGAGCCTAAGGTAGCCTAAGCAACTACCTTCCAGGCCGAATGGGTATGGAAGAGCTTGTTTTGTGCCTCGTGGTAGTCTACGCCAGTAGACTAAGAGTTTGATGTGCGAGTGAAATGGAGCTGGGTGTCTCTTGATAGCATATCTCTCTCTCTCATTTAGCATAAAACAATCTCTTGGTCGAAAACATTACTATGAGTTTTAGATAGACTCGTACCATTAATAAGGGTATACATAATATCTCAGTAAAGTATAAACTTAGCAACGGAGATATTTCTAATATGCGAAAGGAGAATACGATTGTTTATATTATATTTGAGCTGCAAATAAAGGTCTTACCTTATCGAATCTTAAAATTTAAGTGTCTGTGTTTGCCCTGTTAGTAAAATGCTCATATTTCGCATCCGAAAGGGGTGGAAGAAATGCAAATGAGAATATGGTATAGCTGGAAACTAGCCCGATGGGTGTGTTAATTCACTCGCTGACGGTAGTAAAAGGAAATGCTGGGTACCGTTGGAAGCTAGCCTGACGGAGTGTTTTTTCACTCGCCGATGGTAGCAGAAGCGATACCGTCTGTTGTTTTGAGATTTGGTCCATATTTGGATTTTTAATTGAAGAGATGTTAGATGTAGGCCGGCTGGATGGTGAACCTCTGTTCTTAGCTTATGGCTGCGTGGGCGTCACTTGTGGCGTGTTGGATGAAGAAGAGATAAGGTTTGACTGAAACAACAAGTATATGGGGAACCTCGGTTCCTAGCTTATGGGCGTCACTTGCGGCGTGTTGGATGAAGAGGAGATAAGGTTTGACTGAAACAACAAGTAAATGTACTTAAAGTAGCAAATACTAAGAGTGGGCGGCCAAATCGGACGGAATACCAGACTCGAGCTTGTACTTGTCAGTCAATATGGTTCCTTCACAAAAGAAATATAAACAATTTGAACATCCTTTCAAATAGAAGTATTAGATCCGAGTCTTAGCACAGGCATTGTAGTATGTTCCAGTGGGGTTGAGCCTACCGTGGACAGAAATGTTGGCTTCTAACATTACAAACATGACTAATAGAAAATTTGTCATCAAGTGGACGGGAACTAGATAGATTTACTTAAATTTTTCTAGCATGCTCTTAGGCGAAATCAATTAATTTTTATTTAATTATCTTATGGATTTGTTTTCAATAAATTGTTTATTTCTTAGTATAATCATGTCGTACTTTTATATATATATGTCAAAATATACTTGTATTGCATTTCAATCATAAGATAATCTCTTACTTAAGATGGCCAAAAGGTTTCCATGTTATGTAAACTGTTAAAGCTGTAATAGCTTTACTTTATGTACAATCGCTTCTTCTACGGCTATTCGGGTACAATATAAAAACTATTGAGCTATGTCCCATAGCCTCAGCGAGTTCCTATGCCTGTACAAAAACGTAAGAAAATATTATTCTCCTCTTAAAAAAAAATTCACAATTCAAAGGTTTCTGTATTTTTTTACTTTATACTATTTCTTTGATATAAAATTATGTTGCGTAAATTTCGGGACTTATAAAAATATAGTTTTGTGGCATATCCTAAGGGTCCATTATATTTTAGTGACAAAACAATTTATAGGGCATAAAGTAAATTAACATAAAAACAAACAGTCTGTCTAATAAAGGAAAATATTACATTTAAACATACAGACACACAGTCATTTAACAGATAGTCGTACCCATTTGTATCCTCGCAGTTGAGCTCTTGCAGATGTTTCTGACACTTCTGCGATGGGACGTGGCTTGTCCGCTGACAATTTAATATTATAGTTTTCCTTATCGAAAATCCCTTTCACTGCCCTATGCTATGGATAATTTGTATTGGTTTCCCTTTTAAAAATCCCTTTAGCTAACGCACCTCGTATACCAGTATTTTAATACTACTCTAAGTAGGAGAATAGATGACTTGGCTTGGTGTGTATGCCAACCATTTCTACCATAGATTTATGGCAACATATACATTGTGGCATTGTTAGTTGCCACTCAATGTCAGGCGGGGGATTTACTGTCAATACGATTGTGGCGATGGTGGTGGCAATGATGTTAGTGTTGGTTGCAATTGACGTTGCTATCCTCTTTAGCGCTTAACTGGCAGGGCTATACAAGTCTTTCTGACTGTGTGTGTCTATGACTATGCTATAATTGCTGCAGCATTTCCATGTGGATTGTAAATTATTATAGCTAAACTTAGGACAATGGTTCTGCAGGCGGTCCTTATGTGGTTGCGCTAAATGTGGCTAGCACCACTATTGCACACTCGCAATACGCACACATAGAACAGCCCTTACATTTATATTGATTTTCATTTCAATATCCGGTAGTTGGTAACATTTATTTCCATATTCATTCATTTCAATTACATTTCTAGGTGTTAATTTACTATTTCAGATCAAATTGATGTGATACGAATGGCCATCATCTCTAAGCTCATTGAGGGGTAGGATATTGAGAGACGAGAGAGAGAGTGAAACAAAATGAGTAAATGAATACAGAAATACTAGTAGTTTATTGAATTTAGGAATTATTATTAATTTTTGATTGTGAATAGATGACAAAAGGTTGTTATGCAGGCTGAAATACCAGCAGCAGTGGCCTACAGTCTCTAACAACACAATATATGTTACATAATATTTTATGCAATTACCTAAGGTGTTCAAAATCCTCTACAGCTGTAGTAGGCCAATCGCATAAAAAGGTCAGTAGTTTATTAAGAAATGCATTGAGTTTGTGTTTCATTGTTATTGTATTTAAAACTACAGAAACAACAATGCTTGTTATATCTACATATAGATAGTCAGGAATTTGATACAATAATAGAGATGATATTAAATGATGAATACTTGATGTGGCACACTATGATGTGAAAGTAAATACATTTGTAATTGTAAAGATCTGATGACATTTCAATTACTGCGATATGTAAATGATAAGATATGAATGATTGTTGTGCCAAAGGCATACTAGTAGGAGTAATAGAATAGAAGCATGATTATATAGCCTTGAAGATGTATTAAATTTTTATATTGATTGAATGTACTGTATTGTTTGTGTGTGGGGCAAAATTTTAACTTTTGTAATGGGCACATAGCCTCAGCAAGTTCCTTTTCTAATACAATTCGCAATAACATAATTCCCTTCTTTTTGTCAAGCATTTTTATATCAAATTCCGTTGCATACATTTCGGGAGTCATAAAATTTTAGTTTTCTTGCATATCTTAAGGATACATGATATTCAGAGACAAACCAAAGCAGATGGCATGAACTAAATCAGCAGCAGTGGAAATAGTTGTCGTTCTACCATGTAAAATAACATATTACACACGCCAACATTTCACATATTGGATTTGTTTACTGCAGCCTTTTCAGTTAAAGAAAACGGATTTTTTTTTGGGTGTTGGAGTAAATTTTTTTTATAAACATATTTTGTGAAGGTCCATAATAGAGAAACTGAAAATTGCTTCCAATCTTAAGTTAATTTTTGTCAGTCTTAAAAACGCCAACAGTGGTATCGTGTAGGGAATAGCAGCAAACATATAGCAACCTTAGAACAACTCCTGGGCAAAATTAAAACTATTTGGTCATAGCTTGCATGGCCTTAGCGAGTTCCTATGCCAATACATTCCGCAATAAATTATTTTCCTTCTTTTTGGCACATTTCAATGGTTTCTGAAATTTTTTAACAACTATTTTACATACATTTCGGCAGTCAACCAAATCTAGTTTTCTTGCATATCTTTAGGATTCATGATATTTCAGTGACAACGAAATGCATAAGCATAGTCAACATAAAAAAGTATTCTTCGTTATCTCATGTATTAAAAAATGTATATTACATATAAACATACACAGCCATTTTACAAACTGGATTGCACTAAATAAACACGATTAGTGTTATGCTTCATCACTGACACAAGTATAAGTATGTAAGAGTGGGATTTAATTCTATTTAACTATTAAAAACATATTCTTTAGGTTGTTATCATAGATCAAAATATAATATTTTGTATTCACATTAAAATTTTTGGCTTTAAATAATCGAAAAGATCTTGAAAAATCTTGTATGATTGTAGTTATCTTAACATGAAGACACATGCATTGAAATAGAAAACAATCCTTAACAATAAGCTTTCACATGTCCTTCTTAAATATTTAACTTTTGAAATCGGCCATTTGCGGATCGATTTAAAAAAGAAAAAACAAATAAATTTGGAAAAACATAATATTGGTTTTAAATAGATTCTTGTAAAAAAAGTTAAGGCAAGACTCTTATGGAATAGCTATTTTTTAAAAAAAAAGTTAAACATATGAAAGTTTAAGGTAAAATTTTTCAACTGGCAACGTATTTACTTACTTACTTATCTGGCACTTCTTTGCAATTCCATTGGATTATATACTGCACGTAGAAAAATATTATAAGCGCCTCGAACTTCTGCGTTTCTTCTCCAGTTAGTCACACCAAGTTCTGTAAGGTTCTTAATAACCTGGTCTTTCTAACGGAGTTTTGGTCGCCCTTTTCTGCGCAGCCTTTGAGTTCATTGTCGAAGGCTTTCTGTGCTGAAACATTTTCGTCCATGCGTACAACATGACCTAGCCAAAGCAACCGCTGCACCTTAATGCGTTTGACCACGGCAATGTCAGTGAACATCTCGTACAGCTCATGATTCATACGAAGCCGATGCTCTCCGTTAACGATGATGAGCCCATATATTTAAAGGAGTATTTTCCTCTCGAATACTGCCAGAACCGATTCGTCGGCTCGTGTCGAAACCCAGGATTCTGATCCATGCACCAAGACAGGTAGAACCAGTATCTGGTATAGCTGGATTTTTGTTCGTCGAGAGACGGCTCTGTCATTAAACCGCTTGCTTAGTCCGAAGTAGCATTTATTAGCAAGCAGGATTCTA
The DNA here is from genome assembly GCA_964034835.1 of Muscina levida. Taxonomy (NCBI): domain Eukaryota; kingdom Metazoa; phylum Arthropoda; class Insecta; order Diptera; family Muscidae; genus Muscina; species Muscina levida. Next base: position 67,633,458 of record OZ035883.1, read on the forward strand.
CTCCGGATTACGAGGCTGACATTATTTGTTTTGTTGATGGCGGAGCCTAGGTAGGTAATTATAGTTGTCAACGTTCACGCAGTTTCCCAAACGAGTAGATTCTTTGTTCGTTGGAATTAATAACTTCGTTTTGTCGTTGTTCACCATTAGACGCATTTTATATTTGTATTTGCATTTTGTATACCTGAGAAGGCTGCAGTCACATCGCGTAGTTTTCGACCGTTCATGTCTACGTCATCAGCGTACGTGAGTAGCATGTGACTGACGTGCCACTCGTGTTTACTGCGGCTTTTCTCATTATCATCTCCATCACTATGTTGGAGAGGTCACACGATAGGCCGTCGCCTTGTTTTAGGCCTCGTCTGGTCTAGAATGGCTCCGTAAGGTCCTTGCCAATCTAAACTGAATACTTCGTGTCAGTCAGCGTCATTCCGCAAAGGCGTATCAGCTTCGCTGGAATACCATGCGGCTTTTGTTGAATGAGGTGTCACTCGTGTTTACTGCAGCTTTCCTCTTTATCATCTCCATCACTATGTTGGAGAGGTCACACGATAGTTTGTCGCCTAGTTTTCGGCCTCGTCTGGCATAGAATGGCTCCGCAAGGTCCTTGCCAATCTTCATTGAAAACTTCGTGTCAGTCAGCGTCATACCGCAAAGGTGTATCAGCTTCGCTGGAATACCAAACTCAGCCATGGCTGCCGTATCGGGCCGTCGAAGGCAGTCGACGATCGGTTTCTCTTGGGTCTTTTCCAGGATTTACCGAAGTGTGATTATCTGGTCAGCTGTTTATTTACCAGGTCTAATGCCACAGTGATAAGGCCCGATCAGGTTGGTTAACACTGACTTTAGTCTTTTACATAGCACACACTTTGATCACCTTTTTTATCACAGGACATAATACGCTTAAATTCCAATCATCGGGCATGCACTCGTTAAGCCAAACCGTGCGTAGGAGCTGGTGCATGCTAGGTATAAGCTCCTCGCCACCGGACTTGAATAGCTCTGCCGAAAGTCCGTCGGCACCGGCTGCTTTATTGTTTTTCAGCCTCGATATTGCACTTTTTACCTCGGCTTGACTTGGTGGTGGGCAATCTAGGCCGTCGTCGACAATTGGCGTGATACCTTCACGCGCAGCCTTCTGGAACCAGCAGTTCCTGGAAGTGTTCTCTCCATATATGCAGCACACTCTGCGTATCTGTAGCCAGATTTCCATCCTTGTCCTTACAGGAGGGGAGCCCATTACCGTAGCCTTTTGCTTTTACTTTCTGGAAAAGTTTTAGGGTCTCACCTCTATCCCTGTATCGCTTTATATCCTCTTTCTCCCGTTCCTTTATCTGAGCTTTTTTTTGCTTAAATAGCTGTCTCGCCTGTTTTACTGTCAACGGCAACGTATTAAGTTATCATTAAAAATTACATATAATTCTTGTTTACCAAAGCCTCCAGTTAATTTAATGGCGCTCTACACTTTACGAGATATTAGTTGCCAATTAAAATAGCCATTTATGGTTAATATCAAAAAAGGATGATAAAATGGTTTTAGAATTTTGAAGTATACCTTCTTTACCACAATAAATAGTTACACTTGATTTCCGTATATATTTCAAAATGAAATCTTTGCCCCGCGAAAGGACAAAAAGTAACTTTAAACCGGTATTTAATTCAGTTTACTCATTTGCTGAATAAATACACCTCCAATTTTGTTGCACTGTGTAATATATTTATATAAAAAAAATCGCTGTAAGTTATTACTAAGACTACGTCCTTGTTGGTAATTTCGTAAATGTTCGCCTTCAATTTGTCACGGAATTTTGTGGTAGTTAATATGTGAGTGAGTCATAGCAAATAAATTGCAGCACTAAACGTCAGCATTTTTTTGGATTTAAATCAAATAACGGAAACGCTAAAGTGTGTGATGCTAGGCGTGTTGTGTGACTACTTGCGCAAACTTTTTCGCTGCTCCATTATAAGCTCGACAAATGGATATGTCAATTATGTATACTTGAGCCCACAAAATGTATACAAGCACACACATGATATTTACATACGGTAGGGTGGTTACAAATCCTAGAAATAAATTAAACTTAACTTAATTTCCCTTTGCACCCCATGAATGAGGTATGGGATAGCTTCTCGCGTTGTTGTGAATTAACACGCTTTCTATTTTTAGATTCACAACGAACGGCACCTGCTTGTTTATCGACGAATGCGAACGTCACTGTTTGAGAAGCTCTTACTAGACACGACGATGAATCGACGCTTAATACTGCGAAGTTGCTGTCAACAACATTCGAGGGGAGCCGACAATGAAAGAAAAATTTTTCTTTTTTTTTTTTTCTTTTAAGATGACTGGAGCCAGGGTTGAACCTGCGATCTCCCGCATGGTAGTCGCGTGTTCTAACCACTATGCCACGGCCGGTCCCTAGAAATAACTAATTACTGAAAAAGAATTAAACTAAAGATTGCATTTTACATATGATTGTTTCAACTTAAATTCGATAACGTCCGAAAAAACAATTCATCACATATGTCCTGTAAGAGATTAATTTAGGCAGGGACCAAAAATACGTTTTACTTTTCGAACAATGGTAAAGAAAACAAGTTAAATGAGATAAAAAACTGTTTATTAACTATAATTTATTACACAATTAGGGACTTTATTTTTTTAAAATTACAACATCATATGTTATCTTTGATTACTTTGACACAGCTGCAACCTGGGGAGGAAATTTTAAATGATGGCTTGACAGATGTTTCGTAAATGTTTTGCATTTCCTCGCATTAATGTTGCTTTAATTTATTTAGAGACACTGGGTTGCTGTTGAAAAACTTTCTCTTAAGGTATGTCTAAAGAAAATGTTCATTGGTAAAAATCTTATAAGCAAGTTGACCAGTCAAAGCCTGCTTTTTGAGATTTTAATATCAATGACTCGCTAGAGGTGGGACATGTTGCCCCCATCTTGCTAAAACCACGTTCTTAAACAAAAATTAGTTCTTTAGCTGTTTTTTTTGGGATGCCTTCAAGTTCTACGACGT
>OZ035883.1:67636690-67764838 GCA_964034835.1 Muscina levida
CTAAACATATATACGGGACAGAAGAAGACAAGCTTATAAATATATCGAAAATTTTGTTGCTCAATTTAAATATGAGCTTAAAAATAAATTTTATGTTGCTCATATGTGTTTGAGGAGCCGACGAACCTAAACTTTTAAACAATTTTTTATGCTCCCTGTAAACTTTGATGTGAAGTCTGAGATTTTAAAAGATTTGTTGTTGCCTAATTAATATATGCGTAAATAAGCAAAAATTAAAATTTAAGAAAAATTGTTGCTCGTGCGTGGTGCAATAATCCGTGAGTCCTAAGAGGGCATTTATGCGCTAAGGCTGTTTTAGTGTGGAGACCGATTTGTTGGCAGACTTGTTGGACCGGTATTGAAAATTTTCGATTCAATACAAGAGGCTCAAGTTTTTCAAATATTTTCTTGAAAAGGAAATAAGAGCTAACGGTTCAAAGTTTTTCAAATTAATAAAAATTGTTTACCAGTGGTTCCCAAAGGGGAAAAGTGCCAGCATGTCTTCATTTGACAAATATATGCAAGCGGCCGATGAAGTACTGGCAGTTGAAGCTCAACTCGGGGAAGAGGACTTCGCCGACTATTCCCTTGAGGCTTTGGAGTTTGAGAAAACTGAGCTTACCAAACTTTGGACCAAATACAAAAAATATTATGAAGAGTGCAGTGTAGGTTCAACCGGTAAAGAAAAAGAAACAGCCGTGGTACATTCAAAGCACACACATGCCCGTAAAGCATATGTTAAATGCATCAATTACGTGGCAAAGGCTAAGAAAAAAGTCCCTGTGGAAAAAGTTGTAGACCCGAGTCCAGTGGTTCCCAATCAGGGGTTTTCGGTACCCCCATGCGATATAGGCATATTTCACGGTGATTACGTTTCGTGGCCCACCTTTCGTGATATGTTCACTGCAATTTACGTGAACAATTCAAAAATTAGCCCCGTTGAGAAACTTTTCTATCTCTTTCAAAAAACGGATGGCGAGGCTAGGGAAGTTAATAGAAACGTGTCACTTACTGCCGAAAATTTTGAAATTGCGTGGAATAATTTAAAGGCTCAATATGAAAACAAGCGGGTCCTAATAAATAGCCAATTAAAATTGTTGTTCAATTTGGCTCCATGTCAACAAGACTCCGCAAGGGAGGTGAAAAGGCTCCAACGGGAGATAAATAATTGCATGTCGGTCCTTAAATTATACGACATTGATATCGAGTCGTGGGATCCGATTTTTGTCTATCAATGTTCTGCTCGATTATCGGAAACCACTTTAAATCTCTGGGAACAATCGGTTAAAAAGAAAACAGAGATTCCCAAATGGAAGGAGCTTAATAATTTTTTGACTGATCGATATCATGCCCTAGAAAGTGTCTGCGATATCACGGCTACTTGCTCGCAGTGGTCCAGTGGTTCTCAAATCGTTAGTAACCAAGTCCATCAAACTTATGCGAAAGTTAAACAAACGAAGACTCATCATACAAAGATTGAAGTGGCTCAATGTAAATTATGCAAAGAGGCCCACGCGATTAGTTCCTGTCGTAAATTTTTAAATATGGATCATAGGAATCGCGTGTCATTTTTAAGAAAATTTAGATTTTGCTTTAATTGTTTAAAGACTGGACATATGTATGACAAATGTACCAGTTCGAACTGTTGCTCCAAGTGCAACAAAAAACATCACAATCTTTTGCATAGAGATTATGGGATGAGGGCCAATCAAGATAACTCAACAAAAAATGTGGTACAAGGTTCAGGGCAACAAAATACAAACCAAATACAGTCCACTGATACACCAAGTACATCTAATGTTGTTCAATCACACCATACAATGGGGGCAAGACAAGTTATGCTTGCAACGGCTTGGGTTAACATTGAAAGTTGTGGCTCGAAATATAAAATAAGAGCACTTATTGATCCATGTTCGGACGAAAGTTTTGTCTCCGAAAAGATACAAAGGCAACTTAAACTGCCCACTGTACCAATTTTGGCTGAAGTAACTGGCTTAAACGGCGAGGTTGTGAGTAAATGCAGCAAAAAGGCACATTTTACTATTATGCCGATTCAAAATTCTAATTTGGCCCTAAATATAGGCGCCCTAGTTGTGACAAAGGTCACTGGCAACGTTCCCACTCATACATACTGCCCTATTGGTAATGAGGAGTTGCCCAATCTGGATTATGCGGATCCTGATTTTTACAAGAGTGGACAAATCGATATCTTGTTGGGAGGCGATTTGTACCCAGAAATACTGAGAGATGGTATTCAGCGTGGAGTATTTGGTTCACTGGTGGCCCAACAAACAATATTTGGTTGGATCGTAACGGGGCCTACACCAGGTAAAACTCCTACTTCTTCAACTAGCGTGTCTCATTTAACAAAAGTTTCCATTGGCGAACAGTTGTCCAAATTTTGGGAGTTGGAAGAGATTCCTCATAATCCTGTGCTATCACAAGAGGATAAAAATTGTGAGGAAATTTATCGTTCAACAACGAAGAGAAACTCTGCTGGGAGATATATAGTAAGTCTGCCCTTCAAAGTTAATTTTCCAACCCTAGGCCCAAATAGACATATTGCGTTGCGCCAATTTGAAAGGAATGAGAGATCATTAATGCGCAGACCTGAAATAAAGGCACAATATGATGAGGTCATGAAAGATTATTTGAGTCTAAGCCACATGCAGAAAGTCAATGTATCTAAAGGTGGTCCCAAGTATTATTTACCCCATCATGGCGTTTTCAAGCCAGAAAGCGCAACGACAAAATTGAGAGTGGTTTATAATGCCTCAAGTCCAACATGCAATGGCGTGAGTTTAAATGACGTTTTATATGTAGGCCCCACTCTTCAGAGCAGTCTTGTGTCGCTCATAACGAAATGGCGTCTGTACAAGTATGTTTTTAGTGCCGATATCACTCAAATGTACAGACAGATTCTTGTAAGGCCCGAAGATACAGTCTACCAAGGCGTTCTCTATCGTGGCTCGAATAGTGAGGAAATTGGCGACTATGAGTTAAAAACGGTCACATTTGGTGTGAATTGCGCCCCGTATTTAGCTCTCAGAACTCTTCAGCAATTGGCAGATGATGAAGGAGATCGCTTTCCAATTGGAGCTGAAATTTTACGTAGTTCAATGTACGTAGATGATGTTCTCTTTGGGGCCCATACAATTTCTGAGGCTATAGTAGCTCGTGACCAGCTTATAGCTATTTTAAAATGCGGCGGATTCGAATTGAGAAAATGGACTTCGAATTGCGCAAAAATTCTTGAGGGGTTGCCCCATGAAAGTCTACTTAATTCATCTTTTTTAAAATTGGAAGATAGTAGCACAACTAAAACTCTTGGGCTGCGTTGGAACGCAGTAACAGACGAATTTTACTTCGCAACAGAAAAAATTGGTCAGAAAACTTCTTATACTAGAAGAGAAGTATTATCAGTAATAGCAAGGCTCTTTGAACCCGTAGGATGGTTAGCTCCAATAGTCGTTAAGGCGAAAATTTTGCTCCAACAGATGTGGCTCGATAAAGGCGGGTGGGACGACCCTATTAGCGCCACGTCGTTACAACATTGGCATGCGTTCATATCTACATTTAACGATATCGACAAAATAAGAATACCTCGATGGGTTAAATATTCTCCGGGCTCCGAAATAGAATTTCACGCATTCTGTGACTCTTCAGAGTTAGCGTATGCCGCATCTCTATATATAAAGGTTCGAAATGGAGAAAATGTCTATACAAACATGCTTATGTCAAAGACAAAAGTAGCTCCAATTAAGAAAATCACTTTGCCGCGATTAGAACTTTGCGGTGCGGTATTACTAGCAAAGCTTGTAGAAAAGGAGGTTCCAAGTCTTAAAATTATAAATTCATCGTTATATTTGTGGTCCGACGCCACGATAGTGTTAGCTTGGCTCAGAAGACCACCAGTAACTTGGAAAACTTTCGTTGCTCACAGAGTCGGTACCATATTAGAAAAGGTTGGTAATGAAAACTGGCACCATGTGCAGTCCCACCATAATCCCGCCGATTTAGCAACCCGGGGGCTGATTCCTAGTGACTTAAACGGAAACAATCTATGGTGGCACGGTCCTAATTGGCTAGGTGAACACAGATCACAGTGGCCCTGTAGCTCTACGCCCTTTGAAACTGTAGAAGAAATGAAAAGGGTACAGATTCATATTGCTAAATCGACGGAAAAGGAAGATATTCTCAATCGTTTTTCTTGTTTGGCTCGAGCATTGCATGTTATCGCATACATGTTTCGATTTGTCAATAGAACAAGAGCAACTGGAAAAGATTCTATGCGATATGAATCGTTGAAAATTTCGGCTCATGAGTTGTCTTTTGTACGAAATCGGCTCTTTTTGTTATCACAAAAGGATCACTTCGAAGAGGAGTACAATTGTCTACATAATCGAAAGAAAATTGACACTCGTAGCCCCATTCTCACTCTCACACCCTTTCTGGACAAACATGGTATCATTCGTGCCAATGGCCGTCTAGGTTCTACTAAAAGTCTCTCTTACCATGAACGTCACCCAGTTATACTTGCATATAACAGTCGCTTAGCTCGCTTATACGTAGAATTCGTTCATAAAATGGTGCATCATGGTGGCCCTAGACTTGTTTTGAACACTATTCGCCAGGAATGCTGGATCATCAAAGCAAAAAATCTCATAAATACATGTATTAATAACTGCAAAGCATGCATCTTAGAGCGTAAAAAACTTCAGAACCAAATTATGGGCGCACTTCCCGAAGAAAGAACCACATTTAGTCGGCCCTTTACCAATACAGGTGTGGATTTTGCTGGCCCTTTTGAAATTAAAAGTTTTACGGGCAGATACACTAAAATCACTAAGGGCTATGATTGCGTCTTCGTCTGTTTTTCGACGAAGGCCATTCACGTGGAGGCTGTAAGCGATCTTTCAACTCCTGCGTTCTTAGCGGCATTAGCTCGATTTGTAGCTCGACGTGGTTGTCCAAATAAAATCTTCTCCGACAATGGAAGAAATTTTGTCGGCTCAGCGAAACAGATCGATGCAAATTTCGTAGCCCACGTTAAAGAACTTAGAGACGAAGCTGTTACTAAATATGGTCATCAAAAGTTGTCCTGGCACTTCATTCCTGCCGCCGCTCCACACATGGGGGGCCTTTGGGAGGCAGGTGTTAAAAGCCTTAAAACTCTCCTAAAGAAATCGTCTGGTCAGCTCAAGCATACTTTTGAAGAATTTTCAACATTGCTCGCATCAATAGAAGCCTGTTTAAATTCGAGGCCCCTGTATTCTTTATCGGATGATATGAATGAGCAAACGGCCCTCACTCCAGCCCATTTCTTAATAGGGACCACTTTATTGACCCCCGCAGAACCTGAAGAGTTGGGAACTCCTGACACGATTTTAAATCGATGGCGGAAAATAAAGGCAATACAACACAATTTTTGTTGCCGCTGGAAAGAGGAATATTTGAAAGAGTTGCATAAGCGCAACAAGTGGAAGACTCCTCAGGCCGACCTCCAAGAGGGAGATCTTGTCGTTCTAAGGAACGAGCCAATTTGTCCAACTGATTGGCGCTTAGGCCGTATCGTAAAAATTTACAAGGGTTCTGATGGAAGAGTTCGAGTGGCAGATCTTAGAACTCAGAATGGTGTTATTACGAGACCCATCCACAAACTAGTACTTTTGCCTCGTAGTTCACAGTAGCCACATAATCTTTAACTTTATATTTATTTTCCGCTTGCTCGACCAACTCTATATATAAAACATAACATTTTTCGCATCGCCTCGTAGCTCGAATTTAAATTCCATTACTCCTCTCGTATCTCCTCAACTCGACTAAACCCTATTGTTGTTGCAGTTTGTCGTCATGTTTCCCGGCTGGTTCAATCCCCATTTTGCTTGCATATTATGCAATCGGCTGCACGCACTCCGGCAGTGCACTCGTTTCCAAACGATGAGCGTGGAGGAGAAATTAAGAGTCGTAGCTGAAAACGGCATCTGCACGAACTGCCTGGCGCAGTCGCACTTGCGAAATGCCTGCCGCAGCATTGACCGCTGTAAGTTGTGCATGCAGGACCACAACACCTGGCTTCACCCGTTGCCCGAGACCAAGATATGGTTTAAAATGACTGCTGAGGTTCATGTTATTGGTCGCAGAGGGGAACGCCGAAAACTGTCACGAGCTCTCATCGACCCCAATGTCGCGCGATCTTCGATTACAAAGCGGGAGGCAGAGCGCCTTTTCTGCTCAGTGGTACGTGGGCGCACCACTATTACCCTCCAAAACCTCAATAATGCGTTTCGGCGCATTGAAGTGCAGTGCGTAGTGGAGGACCAAGAATACGATCGCAGCCCTATGGTCCAAATATTTAAGGCAACAGGTGAGCTGCGCGTTCCGTCCGAACGAGACGCCGACGTTTTGTGGACCATTCCGCGTCGTTGCTCCATAATACTTGGAGCCGATGTTGCTAGCCGCATACTTATCGGCGCTGCAGTAGGACGAGCAGGGCGGATGCTCCGCCAAGAAACCATATTTGGGGAGACCTACTTTGGCGTCGGCACTATTATAACGGAGGAAGAGTTACGTCGTATTGACTGAAGAAGGCGAGCGGAGAGATGACTGAATTTCGTTTTTTTTTATATATATATTACCTTTCTTTATTAATATTATTTCTTGTTACGTTACATATGAATTAAAATGAATTTCGTATTTTCATATATTTTAATTTTGTACTTAAATATTTAAAACATTAATATTTGCACTTCGCGCAAGGCGGGGAGTATGTTTACGCCACTATTGTAGTCGCCCAAACGTGGTTTGTCAAAGGTATTTGAATACCCTTATTATAGTGGCCCAAATTCGAAGCTGGCAATACCGTCGCTCAAGGCGAATTGCCATATGCTTCTTCTTCTTATTGAGATAGAAATTATTATAATACAAGAAGGCAAAACGACAACAAGTGCCCGCCATTAAAATAAAAAAAAGGTTTAAATTAAAATTAAAGTGTTTGTTTGGGCCACGAAAGGTTCCATTGTTGTGTTGGGCCACATAAGTAAGTTGGCACTCCCCTTTAAAGTGCATCTGGAGTAAGTGCTTAGACGACCGGCACCAGCACCGGCCACTCCCGCTACAGGCATCTCCGGCACAAGCGCCGGCACCCGCACATCCTCCATCAGCTCCGGCCACTCCAGTCGACGGGGCATCTCCGGCACAGGCGCCGGCAACTTTATAAACCGCTCCGGCACAAGCGCCGGCACCTGCACATCGACACCAGTTCCAACAGCTGCAGCTACTGCACCGGCACAAGCGCCGGCAACAGAGGTTCGTGCCGCCGTTCCGTAACCCCCCCTAAACCAGCTTCTTTAAAGCCACCACCACCGGTAAGTCATACAGTGACATTTGTGGGATAAACTCCGGTAGTTGGTGGCCCAAACACTGTTTATATACTCTCAGTTGTTAAGTATTTTAAAAACAGTTTTAAGGACACAACTAACTGTATTCTTGAAATTCTTATGTAATTTATAAAGTTTATGAAAACGTTTTCCTCAAACATTCGACTTTGGAACAGATCGTGGCATGGTGGTTGGAATACGTTATTATCACGTAGGTAATTCGGGTATAAACCCTGTCACTATCATCTACATTTCTTACATCATCTGTCTCCTCGATGTTGTCTACAGCAGTTTGTGATAAAGTGCGTCAATCGGCAAGATTAGTAAAAGATTTTCAAACAGCGAATATTCGGATTCTTCGTTAAACTGTGGGTTTCGTTGTGTAAGTCCATAAGTAGAAGTGTTTAAACTCTCGGATCTCATTTCATGGAAGGCAAAGGGAAAACAAGTTATTCGGTCGTTAAGAATCCAGTGTCGAGCAAACTGAGAGCAACTTGTCTATACTAAAATCGAAAACTACTTAAAGAAAAATGTGTTAAAGATCTATGTTTCTCTTCCATCTCTCTGTCTTGCAAAATGTCCTTTATAAGGAGACTTAAGTAACCTTGACTTTTACTTTGATATTCGTCCTGAACCAAGCTGAAGTTTCCATCTTACAGGTTTTTCATCTACAGCAATGAAATTGCATTTACTTGATGATCGCATAATAATATTTTTTTATTTATATCTAATTTTGTTGAAGACTGTACCACGCCGTCTTCGAACTCATTATCTGTAGCGAGGTATGGAAAGATTTCAGGATACCTTATCACCTTGAAAATATCTGTAATGGCATGTTTCTAGCAGATTCTTATGTATCCAGGTCTTAAAACTTGAAATATTTAAATGCAAGTCGGTCAGTCTTTAAATTAAAGCTTTTGAGTTTATATTGATTATAAAGTTATTTACGACTTACACAAAAAAATTCCAAGATTTTACGCAGTATCAGATAAAGCCTAAAGCTGCTTAGAAAAAAGTGTTTTAGAGGGACTAAACTTAGGCTATTATAATTCATTTAGCTTTCTCCATCTTCATCATCTGATTACTGCTCAGTCTATCTGAAGACGGAAGTCTCCTTTCAGTTTTTAACTGTCTCTCTGATTGGCATCTATGACTTATTCCTGCGGTCATTAGTAGCCTTATTCAGTTTGCCGAAACTTTCGCAAATGTTGAGGAGACTGCAGTAACTTTATGCAATAAGTTAAAATAGCAAACTATCAATATATGCTAGAAGAGACTTCTTTGTATTAAAAATTGCCTAAAGTCCAACTCATCGACGCTTTTCTCTTTTTTTATTGGCAAAACCTATAAGCTAAAGTCTTCTTTTCATTTCTTGTAAAGAGAACTTTGTGCTAGATGTCAGTTTGTCTAGGCTCCAGTCATCTACATTTTTATTGCATTGCTGGCCCCCTCGATATTGTAGATAGCAACTTCGCAGTCGAGTGTCGAATCAATCGGCATGTCTAATAAAAAGCGTCTAAACAGTGACGTTCGCATTCGTCGATAAACAAGAACGTGAAGCTCATTCATTGCGTGTAAAGGGAAATTAAGTTTGTTTTTTTGCTTTGCATCCCAAGAATGACTTTTTGCACTGCGAAATTAGGCAAATAGCTTTCTACAACAACGCAGCGTCATTGATGCAAAAACCTTAATTATCTGATAATTTTTCAAATCTTGAGATGGCTGCAGTAACATTCTCATACAGCGGTAATACCATGGGATCGGCCGTGGCATAGTGGTTAGAACACGCGACTACCATGCGGGAGATCGCAGGTTCAAACCTGGCTCCAGTCATCTTAAAAGAAAAAAAAAAAATTTTCTTTCATTGTCGGCTCCCCTCGAATGTTGTTGACAGCAACTTCGCAGTATTAAGCGTCGATTCAATCGTCGTGTCTAGTAAGAGCTTCTCAAACAGTGACGTTCGCATTCGTCGATAAACAAGTAGGTGCCGTTAGTTGTGAATATAAAAATAGAAAGCGTGTTAATTCACTCATGGAGTGCAAAGGGAAATTAAGTTTTTTTAAGGTAATACCATGTCCTTACAAAGTATCATCGTTTGGACATATTTTTAAGATATTATATGCAACCATAATATTTCTAATAATTTCATACGTATGTATGTGTTAAAAACTGATTTGTTGTCGACGAAAAAACAGTAGTGATTTCGTTGATTTATTCTAGGTCATTAAAAAGACTGCAGTAACACCTGACAGTTTTTCGCTGATATGTTTCGCGTTGACTCTAGCTCTCTAATATACATGTAATAGCGACAGAATATCTAAAATCTAATATCTTATTAAATCATGAGAAAACTGCAGTAACATTAGCCATTATCAATATATTTCTACATAGGACTTCATGTTGTTCAATTTCTTTTTCAGAGAGTATACGCAGTTTTAGTAACAATACGTATACAAATTTTTAAGGTGGCTGTGGTAATTTCTAAGGATTTTTTACCAAGCAGACTGCAGTGCCACCTGATTATTGCGGGTGATATTTTTGGCGTTCACGTCGTTAATAGTTTTGTAAATGTCTTCAAAATCTCCATTATTTAATACCTTATAAAAATCTTGTGAAGGTAGCAGTAACATTCTTATATACCTGTACTAATATGTCCTTAAAAAAAGTCTTTGTGTTGGTCAGTTTTTTTTTTCAAATATTATACGAATCAATATTTTTCAATAATTGCATACGATTGGCAGTATTTTAGACAGCTTTGTGGTTAGACTTTTTAATTATTCAGGAGACTGCAGTAACACCTGACCATTGTGTCTTAAGAAGGCTGCAGCAACATTCAAATTAAAAAAATAATATCCAACTTCAAAGGACTTCGTGTTGTTCTCCTTTTTAAATATAACGGAGCCATATTTTTTAAAAAATTACATACGTTTAGAGGAGACTGCAGTAACATCTGACCGTTTGTGCTTGATATTTTTTGCGTTGACACTAAGGCAGCTTTGTGATATTCCTTTTTAATAATTGAGGAGACAGCAGTAACACCAAACCATTGTGTCTTAAAAAGGCTGCAGTAACATTATCATATAAAAATAAATAGGTCCCTCCAAAGGACTTTCGTGTTTTTAGGCTTTTCTATACTAAACGGAACCACATTATCAATAATTACAAATGTTTAGATGTGTAGGTAGGCTTTGTGGTATTACTTTTTAATAACTGATGAGACTGCAGTAACACCTGACCATTTGTGGCTGTTATATTTTCAGTTGATACTAACTTTCTAATAGTGGTGTTAATTATCTACAAAATCTTCATTATCTTATACGTTATAGGATCTTGAGAAGGCTGCAGCAACATCTTTATCTAAGGATAGCAATATGTCCTAACAAAAGACTTTGTGTTGTTAAGCTTTTTTCAGAGACACACGCACAAGTTCCAACGCGTATAAAAGGTAGCTTTGTGAAAATTTCTTTTTAATTACTAAGGTGACTGCAGTAACACCTGACTATTGACGGCAAAAATTTTTGGCGTTGGCACTAGCTTCTTATAAATGTGACCCATAGAAATCAATAACTGATTTTGTTTCCTAGTTTGTCGCTCAAATTGCTCCTATTGGTTTTATATTGATGTATTGTTAACAATGGACCGTTCTCTAGCGACACTTTGTTAATTTACAGCTCTAAGCTGGGTATACATAATTGGTTTCATACGTCTTTGGTACCCCACATTTTATTTATAAATCTTTTTGAATCATTGAGAAGACTGCAGTAGCAAATGTCCTATTTCGATTTACACTTTAAACACAAATATTTTGATCCTGTCATCACTGACCTCAGACCATTTGCGCTGATTCCTTCTGTTAATATGAGAAGATAGCTGTGTGCAGCATAAATCTGACGGCCAGTGCCATATAAATTCAAATTGTTGCAAATTTTGATTCAATGCCCTAGTTTTGTATTTAGGTTGAGAACATTTAGGATGACTAATCTTTGCTTCGTTGTTTTTGGCCAAACCTACTGTTACTGATTCCTTTTGAACTCTTGAGTAGGTTGCAGTAATAAGTGGCCGCTTTTAACCGACATTTTGTTTGTTTACAGCGCTAACTTCGAAATATTATGAATTTTATCTACATTCATTGTCTTACCTTCACTACTTTTTAACTCTTTTTAAATTATAGAGAAGACTGCAGTACCTTCTGATAGTTAGTTTACGACATATTAAGTTTACTTTCAAGATTTTGTCATCGTTAGTCCTAAATCAATTTTCACTTACTCCTTTTCAAATCTTGGGGAGATTGCAGTATCATCGCCTTAAGCAAGTGGCATCTGATTTTCAATTATGGTGGAACTGAGATCAAATTGTGGCTTACTGTAAAATAGTTTGTAACATAGTTCAATTGAAATATTTATACATTCTACTCTAAAACACAAACAAAAGACAATCTTTTTATATAGAAAATATATGTTCGCACAAAATTGCCAACGACACTTGTACCATTATTTTAGTTTCTAACTAAGTGGAGAATCACACAAAGTTTGAATGGAGTATTATGTTTAAATATTAGACTTTAGTAAAAGCCTTAAGTAATAGCATAAAAGTAAAACTTAGATTAGTTAAAATTTCATTAAATTAAATTAAATTACTTAATTTAAATTACTTTCAGTAAATTCCTTTTCCTTCGATATCTAACCAACTCTAAAGAAGTTGAGCCAATCGTTTTTCTTTAAAAACTCAATAACTGCATAAAATCTGCAACGATTTACTGCTTCAATACCGACAAAGACTTCACAAGATTTGCAAAAATATTTACTCACTTTGATGGACCACTACACAGATGTTTGATTGCATTCACCGGCAGCGGATAAATTGTTATTTTTAGCTACTTTTGCCCAGCACTGGGCAGGTTCATCGTCCGCAATCGATATTTATTACAGAGGCTTTCAAAAGCTGAAATTCTTTTCATATTCCCACGTTCATTTTTGACAGCCAAACCCATAAAAACCCTCGTACTCTGCTTATTTGTTGTTGTTTGTGTAGTCAATATTTACAATTCTTATGGACTTTTGTTTGCCCCCACCATCCCTATCCCCTTTTTTGAATATTCATATTTTTTGTCGGTATGTAACATGAGTGCATGAATGATGTGAATTTATAGGATTTCGATGAGAACGAAAAACGTTTAAAATTTTTACGATTGTTTGCAAATTTCTTAGAATAAATCTTATGCGAATATTATAAAGTTGTAAACATGAAATTTGTTCATAAAAACAGTGGTTAATTCAAATATTTGGCAAGGGGAGGGGGGCATGCACGTGAATGTGTAAGAAATTATATAATTTAATGAAAGTATGGCGGAGTCAATGGAGCGTTAACTGAGATTTTGTGGAACAAATTTCCATAATGACTTTTGGGAAAAAATTTTATTGTATTTTTGTTTAAGAACTTTGTTTTTTGTGGTAATTATAAATTTTTTCATTTAATGATTATTGAGAATTTAAAAACTGTTTTAATTATTATAAAAAAAAGTTGCACTACATATACAAAATATGTTAATTTGTCGAATAGACATCTTTATATCTTGTAAATAACCGTTCACTTTCTGAGTAGTAATTTATGTGATAGTGTGAGATTTTGATGTTATTAATACAATTATTGTACTATAGGAGGCGCTTTAATACATTTTCGTTGTGTATAAGCTACAGACGACTATACAACATAACGTATTCGCTCAATTACTTACTGGTCCAACTAATTCTGTATTGGCAACACATTTCCATTCAATGAACGTGTGCATCATCTATTGGAAGCCTATATTTTATAATGTACTTGATATTTTAATTAATATAATTTACAGCGCCTATATGCATGCAGTATTTTATTGAATGGTTTATTATTACTAAAACAAATAAAATTGATATAGGTTTTATACAAAGTAAATACGATTTAATTGCATTTACAACACAATTTTGTTCCATGTATGTAATAATGTGTGTTATATGCCTTATAGTATGCAGTTGTTAATCTCTTTAAGCAGTGGAATTCATTAAAAAAAAAAATCCAAATTTATTTCAGTAGAGAAAAACAATGTGTGACTTTAAAACATGAATTTATTATAATTTTCTTAAACTGCTAAAATACTTAGTGAAGTGTTTGCTAACCCATTTGTTCTGAAATATCATATTTAAAAACTTTAACTAAAATATTTGTGTTTTAATTATGTTTTCTAAATATTTCTCAAACTTTTTATATGGGACATTACATGTCTAATTATATTATATTATATGTCTCTTAATGTATTGCAGACGCGTGTGTGTGTTACATAGTCAACAAGCGTCATTTACTCTCCTTGCATTGTATTTACTATTATAATTAGTGACTTAAAATGTTTTTCTTCATTATTTCTAATCGCCTAAAGTTATGCTTCACTATAACAGATTCACTATCCCTTGCCAATATGCTTTCAGCTATTAGTTTGAAATTTTATATTTATATTTATTATTTATTGTATTAGTATGAATTGTATTTGGCTGTAATCCAACGTAAACAGCAAACACTTTTAAATTGCCCTAAGATCATAGCAAATAGCGAAAGTTTTGCGGCGTCTTAATGTCTGCTGCATTTTAGGTATACTGCAAAGTTTACAAAAATTTGTTGGCATATAAAAGTTTATATTATTACATAATGGAAACATTGAAAAATAACTTGGTATAGTATTGTTGTTTTTGAATGCTTTTTAGATAAGGGACAAACTCTTGTCGTAATTGTACAAATAGCTTCACATTGTAATATGATCTTTTTGAAAAAGACCCATACAGATTTGGTTTCACAAACTACCATTTTTTAGAATTATTTTAATTTGGCAGATTTGCTGTGGTAAGGTCTAAGCTACAGCCAGTATAAAATGTCCATATTTATATATATAACCTTCAAGCTTAAGCCTACGTAGCTTGCCAGCCTCATATTTTATTCAAACTTTAATTTGCGTTATCGATTCTAATGCAGAATATCCCATTATCTATTTAAGCATAGCTGTGATATTTTAAAAGAAAAACTGATTCCAAAAGGATCGAAAGTTTTAAAGTTTATCTGTTACATACATTAACCACTGCGCCGCCAACTATTTTTCATGCAAAGTAATTTCATAATTGTCTGCAACAAGTAAACAGACGCAAAGTTGCAATGTATCCACAAAGTTCAGCCGGCCGAAGGCAATAGCCGTGGGAAAAAATCCATTTTTTTAATAATCATGCCCATTTCTGATTCCAAGATTTTTGTTAGGTAGTCATTCATCAATGAAGGATGCTTAACCATTTTTAGATTGACTCCAATTTTGGAGCGATAAAAAATATTCTTCTTCAAAGAAAAAGAATCACAGATGGACTCGTTTTGACATATTTAAACTTCTGAAGTGATCAACAATAAAAAGTCCCAGAAGAATATTTTAAGGCTCAACATACCGAATGAGTAACTAAACGATAATACATTTTCATAATTATCTATAGTCTGTTCCGCCAAAACTAAACCTAATCCATAAGCAACAACTAGCAGACAAAAAACATATTTTAAAACTGAAATCAATACTCTTCATCACATGTTAGTTTTATAGCCGCCTCAAGGTATGCAAACATGTAAAAAACATTAAACCTCCTATAAGTATGCAACACACTTTAAATACAAATAAATGTTTCCAAGTTAGCTCTTTTGCTAATCAAAACCTTAAAAAAAGTCACACACTTTAAACGAAATTTAAATTATCAAATCAAATATAACATGTTACTATTTATCCGAGCATAATATTTAAAAGCTCACTTAGCGCATGGAAAAATATTTCTATGTCTTCATTTTATTCTCAACATTTTCTTAACATCCTTAAGATTTTACACAAGCTGCTGTATACATTCCAGTCCCGGTACAAAAGTAATTGACGGAAACATTATTTTACCATTTCCGGCTTTGTCGGTGCTAAAAGTTTCTTTGCTATGAAATTTTAATTAAACCTATCAACACGACATTCACTTTAACCAGTCGCATTTATTTGCACACAAATACCTTTAAGCATATATACGTACACATGTATACATGTAAATATATATGTAGAACCACATTCCATTTGATTTTGAACCAATTTACTAGCATCCATACTTAAACATTACACCTTGGCTACATACTACGTACAGATACTTACACTTATATGTATGTATATACGAATATACTTGCCCGCACGTATAAGTGCACGAATGTGTGGTAAAATATAAGAACTTTTATAAATGTGTTGGCTAGAGCAATTTTAACAATAGAGCAAAAGTGCTGGAAAATTTTCATTAAAAATTTGTGTGTGTAAAAATTATATTTCATATTGTTGACTTTTGTACACACACTTACACTAGTATACAAACCCCACCACACTCTCACCTGATTACAACTTCCGTTGTATGCCAACACACTGGCAATATAGATTTTTACCTTCATTAAAGTTTTAATCATGACAATACCAATACAGACACACACACTGTCAGCGGGGAAAGGCGCCTGAATGAGCCATAAGGGGACAACTGTTATGGATGTTGTCATAGTTAGTTGTTGTGTTAGTCTCGGAGAAGTTGTGTGTGTGTGTGTCTGTTATGCTAGTTTTGATAGTAACCCAGTGCGCCATGCGGATCAGTATCGGATCCGATCCTGATCCGATTCTACGGACATTTTATCCGAATCGGATTCCGGATCGGATCCGATCCGGATCCGATTTCGTTTGAAATTCCTTTTTTAAATCGGATCCGTTTTTTATCCGCATTTCAGTCCGATCCGGATCCGGATCGGAATCCGATTCGGATCCGAAACTGATTTCCGATCCGGAACGGAAATCATGTAAAGAAAAAGTGTTTAAAATTGACACAATTAAAAAAATTTCAGGAAAACATGTGAAACATGTGAAAACTAATATTATGTTATATATGTTTATATTATACAATTTAATTACAATTGTATAATACTTCCTACAATAAAAAAAATAATATGAATGCATTTTCAACCAAGTTTGAGAATTTTTAGCATAATTATGATTTCACGGATTCCGTTTTGTCGGATCCGGAACTGATCAGTTTCGGATCCGACTGCGCGGATTCCGTTTTGTCGGATCCGGATCTGATCAGTATCGGATCCGACTGTGCGGATTCCGTTTTGTCGGATCCGGAACTGATCAGTATCGGATCCGACTCCACGGATTCCGTTTTGTCGGATCCGGATCTGATCAGTTTCGGATCCGACTGCGCGGATTCCGTTTTGTCGGATCCGGATCTGATCAGTTTCGGATCCGACTGCGCGGATTCCGTTTTGTCGGATCCGGAACTGATCAGTTTCGGATCCGATTCCACGGATTCCGTTTTGTCGGATCCGATACTGATCAGTTTCGGATCCGCGTCCGCATTTGTGCACATTGGGAATGAGGTAAACGCAGTAGTAGTAGTAGACACATACACATTGAAAGTAGTACAAAAGATTCCTTAACTAGCACTATGGGGGATTTAAAGTAATTTAAGATTTAAAAACTGAAACACAGACGTTGTAAGCAGATCCGTTATCGTTAGTTAATATTCGTTGAATTTTCATTCACTAAATACAGAAACAGAAACAAAATTAAGCCAGTCAAAGATGTCCTTAAATTGGATTTTCTCTTGGCTTTGAACCATTTACAAATCTACATCAAAGACTCGCTGATTTTGAACCAATAAGATGACAACATGATGCAATTGTCACGCGTGATATTTTATAAAAATTAATGAAATTAAAATTTCTAAATGAATCACACTTTTAATAACACTATATCCCCAGTGACAATGACAAATAAATTAACTGCCCGGGAGTTGCCCCTAGAGCAGTCAACGGCGTAAGGTAGCCCATGGGAGCAGGCATTCGATCACACATACAACGAAAACAAACAAATGCATTCAGTCACGCTTGAGCATTCGTCCGACTCGGTTATGCCGACGCTTGTTGACAGAAATACATTTTTTCGTTAAAAATAAATTCTAATATGTTAACGTACTTTGCCACATGCACGTCACTAATATTTATCAATTATTTCCTGTATTTTTATATTTGAATCTTGTTCATGTTTATGTTGTTTATGAAAAAATAAACAGTATAACAATTTTCTTCACTACAGTGAGAGAGGGATGAGAGCAACTCACCAACACAAACTCATATTGTGGTTGTATTGGGCCGCCGTTCACTACCCTAAAGGGGTAAAATGTATGACCAACTTCCGGTAATTTTTCCCTCCAAATTTTTTTTCCAAACATTAAAACGTCCTATCTTCATCCCTAAAGGGGTCTCCCATACTAAAATCAAATATTTATATAATTTACTCCAACCGCTCTACCTGGCCCAAAGGTGCCCTTAGAGGAGTCAAATGTTTCTAAGGACATATCTCCAACAGTTTCTAAGGACATATCTTCACTCTAGCTTTAAAACAATGCGATTCCCATACAATTTAAAAAAAAAGTATATTTATACCCTCTACCTACGGTTAGAAGGGTATATATAATTTGATACGACCCATAACTGTAACACTTAGAAGGAATCACTTTAGACCGTAAGTTTCTTTGAAACAAATTCGATTCATGACTTTTTAAGTCGTTAGAGTCATGCCCGTCTGGCTGTCCGACTGGTACGCACGATAACTTTCGAAAGACGAAACCAACTTTGCAAAAGTTAATATTTCCCCAAAACTACTTACGGTATCGCAAATGGTCTACATGGCCACGCCCCTTCTGGTACCACCCGTACAAAAGTACCCCTCTGCCCACTTTAGAAATCGAGTAATAATATCAATTCTTTCAATGCGATCGTGTCAAATTCTGTATTTAGTAAAGCTAAAGCAGGATAAAGTTTTGGAGAAAATCACTGAAATTCTAGCCAAGCCCTATCTGGTACCTCCCATCGACCGCCAGGTACCGCCCACTTTAGAAATCGATTAATATTATTAATACTCCAAACGCAATCGTACCCAAATTCTGTATTTAGTAAAGCTATACCAGGATAAAGTTTTGATGAAAAACTGGTAGTCTAACCACGTCCCTTCTGGTACCTCCCACACAAATGAACCCCTCCGCCCACTTTAGAAATCGAGTAATAATATCAATTCACCCAACGCGATCGTGTCAAACTCTGTATACAGTAAAGCTATGGCAGGATAAAGTTTTGGAGAAATAACTGAATGTCAAGTTACGCCCTACTGGTACCTCCCATAATAATGTACTACTCCGCCCACTTTTAAAATCGACTAATAATATTAATTCACTCAACGCGATCGTGCCAAAATTCTGTTATTAGTTAAGCTAAATCAGTATAAAGTTTTGGAGAACAAATTTGAAGTCTAGCCACGCCCCTTCTGGTACCTCCCATACAAATTTACCATTCCGCCCACTTGATGGAGTAATAATATCAATACACCCAACGCGATCGTGCCCAAGTTGAACTAAAAAGCTAAATCAGGACAAAGTTTTGAGAAAAAAACTGAAAGTCAAGCCACGCCCTATCTGGTACCCCCCATACTAATGTACCCCTACGCCCATTTTAGAAATCGAGTAATAATATCAAAATTCTGTAATTGGTTAATATAAAGCAGTATAAAGTTTTGGAGAACAAATTGGAAGTCTAGCCACGCCCCTTCTGGTACCTTCCATACAAATTTACCATTCCGCCCACTTGATGGAGTAATAATATAAATACGCACAACGCGATCGTACCCAAGTAACGCTAAAAAGCTATTTCAGGACAAAGTTTTGGAAACAAACTGGAAGTCTAGGCTCGCCCCTTCTGTCAACTCCCAAATCCACTTAAGAAATCGCGTATTAATACAATATACTAGAAAATTGTATGTCGTACTTAGAGTGAGGGTATATGTAAGTCGGTTTTCCCGACTGAAACTTTCTTACTGTTTGTTGACGAAATCAGCACCTGCCGCTCCCAAGATGACTTTTAGAAGGCTTCTTTTGCTGGCGTGTCATAAGGTCAATGGTCATTAGGTCCATGGACTTTATGACACTTTTTTTGTGCCATAAGGTCCATTTTTCCTCTTTCTACCACATTAAACAAGTGTGTTGGGACATGAGAACCCTATCTGCACAATGGGTGCCGCGATTTCTCACACACGATTCTATGCCTAACGGTGTGACCATTTCCAAGGCCATTATGAAACCGTAGACAAAACATATATCCATTACATCACACCATATACCAAGTAATAGCTGAAACAGTGCACTCCTCCAGGTAAACGTTCACCGACAAAGGTAAAGGTGGATCTTTTAGGAAAAAAAGTTATGCCCACAATTGTTTTCGGATTTGTCACGAAATTGTTGTACCATCAATTCTTGCTATTCCCTACTTCACCCATTGTGCTACATATAAAGAGTTAAAGTGAGAAGAGAGAGCACTGTCGTCAAGAATACCAATATTTATGAAATGTTACTTTCATTTGCCACATGCCAGGCCAAAACACGAATGCGCATACACAGACAACAAACATGTTGGTGATTAGAAGACAAGAAAATATTTAATAAGAAGATTCCAAGTCTATTCACAGAAAGTTGCAAAATGTTAGAAGCACACACACGTGTATGTCAAACACACGCTGTCAACCAGCAATGCCAGCACACACACCTATAACTTATAGCCAAAGTGATATGATTGAACCAACCTAGCTAGATGACAACAATTTCAGGTTATAGTGTGAGTGGTGTATATTGGATTCAATATTTACTTACATATGTAGTAAATATGTCATTATAAATTCATATGTACACACACACATTCGTATATTACAATTTTCCCAGAGACTGCTCGTCGTAGTGCGGTTTAGACCCAATCCAAGAAACTGGTATCAATGACACCAACAAACAACATCTCACACTCTGTCTATTTTACCGGCTGTGAGTTAGTCATTCATCCAGTCAGTCAGTCAGTCAGTCGGTGTTGATTACAACAGAAATGAAAGCGTGTAACAAAATGCGAAGGGGCTTTAAACACAAAATCTATCTACCCCACTCTCTTGCCAAACTCGAGTAGTGTCAAGAGCTTGGCAATAAACATTTCACAGATATTTTATAATTTCCTTGCATTTCCTTCGCCCCCACCCCGCATACGAACCCACGTTATCATTTTACGTCTATAAATGACAGTACAACACACAAGAAGTTGTCTTCACCTCTGCATGATTTTATATTTCCTTTTGCCAGCAACTATGAATGTGGTTTTGGGAGGAGAGAGATGGAGTACATTCAACACCGCTCGCCCTAAAAGCTTGAGGCATCTATCTTGTTAGCAAAACGGAAGTTAAAATTGTTGAAAGCTCAAAAATGATGTGAGTTCTTTGTTTAGAGTGTTTTCAAAGTAAATTAATTTTTAATGAAGCTAACAACGTGTGTTTTTATTTCTCTTGGCTAGGCTGAGAGTGTTTTAAGCATCGCGTGGCTACACCTCACTGCCAAAGTCTGTGCATTACCGCAACTGCCATCGCCATTACCACAACCGCATCAAATTATTTTGGAATATTTTTCGGAAACTTTGTGAATAATTTATAGTATGTAAATAAAAAAGCGAGAGTAATTTCAATTTTAACTTAGATTGAGCAGTGTGAGTGTCAAAAGTGTATAAATTGAGTTAGTTTTACGTGTCCTGAGGGACAAAAGAGATATTGTTAGAGCTTAATTATTAGACTGACTATACACGTTGAGATATATGTCGTTTTTAAGTGTATACTAAAAGTACATGTTTCAGATCGTTGCTGCGCCGACCAAACAGTTATGTGTTTTTCAATTACTTTTCTGAGGAGAGTCAAAAAACATGTTTATTATGAAACATTTCTCATATATTTTACACAATCTTAAAAAATCATATAAATCATGGATATTTGTGTCTGTGTGTTACATATAAGCTTCTAAACTTTCCTTCAGATTTTAATAACATTTTGGCACGTTATTTACTACGTCTCTAAGATAGTTTTGAGAGTAATGCTGCATAATTTTTATCAGTACGCTAAAATCAAACTCTAAGAACCTGCATGTCTGTATGTTTTGTATAGTCTCCTATATCGTTTAACCAATTCTGATTAAACTCTGGCATATTTTTCCCTACGTACCTGGTAGTGTTGTAAGAGATTATATTATGTAGAAGTAAACGCAGTAATGCTGCCCTATTACATAGTTTAAGAATAGGTGAACAATTAACATAAATCTGAATTAATATTATAAATATGAATATTTGTTTCAAACAGTGACGTTCGCATTCGTCGATAAACAAGTAGGTGCCGTTAGTTGTGAATATAAAAAAGAAAAAGTTTGTTTATGTGTTTGGTGTTTTGTTTGTGGCTTAATCACGTCTAAACGGCCGAACCAATTTCAATCAAATTTTGTAGGCAGTTAGTATACTGTATGGAAATTACCGTAGGTTTTATATTGTTTTCATATTTTTTTATCCTATGGGCGGAGTGTGCGTGGCAAAACCTTTTTTTAGCGCTAGAGACAAAAATTTTAATACCCAGATAGTATACGGCAACAGTTATATGAATATGCAACGAAATTTTTATTTTGGATCAGTGGGCGGAGTGGGCGTGACAAAGCCGTTCTTTAGACCTAGAAAGAAAAAATTTGATACCCGGCTAGTACTCGGTAAATGTAATATGAATATGCAAACGAAATTTTAATTTTGGATTAGTGGGCCGGAGTGGGCGTGACAAAACTTTTTTTTAGCGTTAGAAAGATAAAATTTGATACCCGGCTAGTACTCGGTAAATGTAATATGAATATGCAAACGAAATTTTAATTTTGGATCAGTGGGCGGAGTTGGCGTGGCAAAATTGTATTTTAGCCCTAGAGATATACAATTTTGTACACAAATAGTACTTGACAACACCAATATGAATATACAGACGAAATTTTAATTTTGAACCAGTGGCCGGAGTTGGTGTGGCAAAATTGTATTTTAGCCCTAGAGAGGTAAAATTTGACGCCCAGATAGTACACGGTAACAAGAATATGAATATGCAAACGACATTTTAATTTTGGATCAATGGGCGGAGTGGGCGTGGCAAAACTGTATTTTAGCCCTAGAGATATACAATTTTGTACACAGCTAGTATTGACATCACCAATATGAATATACAGACGACATTTTAATTTTGGATCAGTGGCCGGAGTTGGCGTGGCAAAATTGTATTTTAGCCCTAGAGAGGTAAAATTTGACGCCCAGATAGTACACGGTAACAAGAATATGAATATGCAAACGACATTTTAATTTTAGATCAGTGGGCGGAGTTGGCTTGAACAAACTGGTTTTTAGCTCTAGAGAGATACAATTTGATACTCTGCATTTCAGGTTCAAATTTTCAGACGGAATTGTTTTTCTTAATCCGTGGGTGAGAAGGGCGTGGCAAAACTGTATTTTAGCCATAGAGCGATAATATTTGATACACATATAATACTAGATATCAAAAACTTCAATTAAATTTATCAAAAAGTACAATTTATTGTACCAAAGAGTAAAATTTATTGTACCAAAAAGTACATTTAATGCACTAAAAAAGGCAATTTATTGTAAAAAAGTACTTTTAATTGTGCTACAAAGTAAATTTATTGTACCAAAAAATAAAATTTGTTGTACCAAAAAGTACTATTCAGGGCTATTCTGCGTTTCGATTACGCCTCCGCATTCCGCTACTCACGGATCGTAAATTGGTATTCCAGCAAAAAACTGAATCGAAAGAAAATGAGGAAGCAAGTGTGTATTCACAATAAGCTGTTTTGTCAGTGGAACGGAAATAAACGAAACAAAACATATAAGCAATTGTGTAAAAATTGTTAGGTAAACTGCAAACAAAGCAAAAACCTAATCCATAAAGTTTGCAAGATTGCAGCTGAACAATTAAATTTTGTTTATTTTTTTAGAGAAATGGAATTGATAGCAGCGGCGTTTTTGTTGGAAGAGGATGACAACGCGGATCAGTATGCACAGTCCCGTCAACTGGATAACCATCTCTTCAAGGGGAGTAATGCGTTGCAAACGACATTCGCCTCCTCCGGTGTTCATTCTCTCCTGCCTGTTGTGGGAGAGCTTCCGCTTGATATAGCATTTCCAGTCCGTCCAAACCTAATTTTTGGCCATGAAAGCTAGCAGCTTTTCGTATTGCGCGGGCGTTGTTGTTTTTGACCTATAATAAATGAAATAAACATCAGAAATAAGTAAAAAGAAATAAAAAACATTTATCTATTTGATACTTACATTTTTCTAAATACTTTTTTATATTTTGTATTTTTTTACGCAATCTCCGCCAGCTAAATTACAACTTACAAAAACGTAACTACGTTCGTAATGTAGAATAGCTACAATCGAAAGAAAAGCGGAACGGAACGGAACGCAGAATACCAAAGTTGCCAAAACGGAGAAAATCCGTGCGTAATCGAAACGCAGAATAGGGCTGATTATTGCACAAAACTTAAATTTTTTTTTGATACACAGATAATACTGGATACCAAAAAGTACATTTATTGTACCAAAAAGCACATGTATTGTACCAAAAAGTAAAATTTATCATACCAAAAAGTAATTTTATTGTACACAAAGGCATTTATTGTATCAAGAAGTACATTTATGATATCAAAAAGTACTTCATTGCTAACATAAAGTACAAATTATTGTATTAAAAAGTGATTTTATTGTACACAAATAGAACAATTAATTGTAACACAGAGTACGTTTATTGCACCAAAAAGTACTATAAATGTACTAAAAAGTACTTTTATTGTACACAATAAAAGTATTTTTTTTTGTACACAATTACCATAAAATGTACCAACGAGTTATTTAATTGTGCCTAAAATTATTTTTATTATCTCAAAAAGTACTTTTATTTTTATCAAAAAGTATTGTAGTGGAATCAAACAGCAGAACTAAAACTGTTTCTTCGGCTTAAAATAGGCTTAAAATAAAGAAATACGTGTGTCGGCGTTTTGCTGTAGCACGTCCGAATTTTGAGAAAATGGATTTTTAAGCCTCGAAGGACCGTGGAGGTTCACTTGTAATGTAATACTATTACTAGATGTTATATAAAACCAGTGGGACCAGCCGTGGCATAGTGGTTAGAACACGCGACTACCATGCGGGAGATCACAGGTTTTAAATCCTGGCTCTAGTCATCTTAAAAAAAAAAAATTAAATTTTTCTTTCATTGTTGGCTCCCCTCGAATGTTGTCGACAGTAACTTCGCAGTATTAGTGTCGAGTCAATCGGCGTGTCTAGTAAAATTTAAATTTGCCTGTGATGCAAAACCGTAAAATAGGCTTATTTGTATGGAAGAAATATACATTTTTCAAAAATAGGTCATTTCGCATGGGAGGTATAAGAAGGGGTGATCCGAAATAATCCATATTCATTCCTGATTCAAATTTTCATAACCGTACAACTTACGCAAAATTTGAGTGAATTCTGTTTACTTACAAAAAAGATATGTAAAACTATGAGGGTCAATTCGGTCATTTGTATGTGTGGTACCAGTAGGGGTGTGGCAAAGGTTTCGGCTTTCTAAGGGGTTGTCTACTATTGCAAGATAAATAATCTGACTAAATTTAAATATCCTCCGGTAGTCTGTTTGGCAGCTATGGAAGAAATATTAATTATCCAAAAATAGGTAATTTTGTATGGGAGGTACCAGAAGGTACCTTACAATCACAGAAAAAAATTACGACAAATGAATTGTCATATTAAATACCATTTCGTCAATACAATTAAATATTTAATTAAAAAGGCGCCAACAACCGAAATTGTAAAAACAATAAATAGTGTTGTCACATTTACAATTTTTTTATTTTTGTTGAATTTGAACAGTGGTAGAAAATTTGTAAATATGACAATTTACAACCACTCTCAAATGGAAAAATTGTTAGAAATCAAAATTGAATGCTAACAATTTTATTAAATTACTTAACAGCAAGTGTGTTTTTTTCTGTGAATCCCATAAGTTCGTTTCGAAAAATATTAATACTGGTAAATTTTCATACCGATCCGTTAAGGTTTACTTGAGTTATCCTGCTGGCCAGCAAGACGGACATAGCTAATTTACTTGAGATCTAACTCGTCTCCTTTAATGCGTTACATTTTTTTTCGTATCAAATGATATACCCTCATCCCTAAGGGTGATGGTATAAAAATAACCAAAACTGTACGAAATTCTTTAAAAATACAATGTTGTTAATTGTAATCCAACAACTAAAGTAGAATCTGTATTTGTATTGTTACATTACATTACAGATTGTGCACAAACTGACTACCAAATTTGACTAAAATCGGTTCTGTCGTTAAAACATAACGACAAACAAATAAACCAAAAGGTTATCAATAATTTCTAGAAAAAAACTACCTTTTGGTTGGCCTTTAATGGGTTAACATTAACATATTCATTCATAAACTTACAGACATCATCATCACCAACTTAATACACAAATAACATGATGACACTTCTTCTCTGTGTTGTTTTCTTTCAGTGTTTAAAATTATATGAAGAGAAAAAAAAAAACAATCTCATAATTTACAACCGATTTTAATTTTCAACTAATAAGCGGCTTATTCACTTTTATATTTAAATGACCAGTGGCGTTTCTTTTACATTTTTCTGATATTATTAATTAACATCGACTAAGATCACGGCGCGGCATCGGGACGAACACAAAGAACAGCTACTAATTAAACGTAAAGTGCATGTAAAACTTGTGTATTTCAATTTAATTCAATTCAATAAAAATTTAATCACTACCATTCATTCATATAGGGAACAACACAACAGGTTTCTCTTACATTTACATGTGGGATTGCTGTTCAGAGACCTCTCACTATAAAATAGTGAATCGAACCACAGAATACAAGAATAAGAGAAATTGTTAGTGGAATGGAATCAAAACAAGCCAGCAAACGTCATGGCTTGTATTGAGTGACATTTGAATAAAGTGGACTTATATTAGCAAATAATTGATTAACTAAATTAAGTGCACATTGATGTAAATTGCTAAAGAGATGTACGAACTAAGTGTGTAGTTTGTAGCTGGGACGAGACCAGACGAAGGCAGTGAAGTTTTTAGAAAGACTATGGAAACAAGGGATGCTTGTTAACTAACAGTCATAGTAGTTAAATTAACTAAGCCGCCATTAAGGCACAATTTAAATATTAAGCACTTGTTTATGAATATTCAATTAAACACTGTCATTAGTCTACATCAATCAGGTGTTTATTCAGTTAAACTATTCGTCATAATTCATAAGTTGTAATTAACTATCATTAAGCTGTACTTATCACCAGGTTGATGTTTCTCATTAACTTGTTGCGACTAGTATTCGTTTAGAATTATTAAATATTTATTTGTTGTTTTTTCTTGTAAAAGTTTATTCTAGAGACCTTTAAAGGAAGTCGACAGCATTATTTAAAACAGACAAACTTCCACATTTATAAAATTAATATATAGGAATACTCATCATAAAGTACGCAATTGAATCGTCTTTAATTATATTACAAATTGAAATCCCTTTTCCCTACATACATTGCAAACGCATTTTCTCATTCATTACAAAATTTGTTAAATCATTTGTAATGAAATTAATGTGAATTTGAATTTGAATCAGTTACTGTAGCTATAGAGTTATTAAATATTTCAAATTTAACAATTCCAGTCACATAATTATCAACCAAGTGACCACCCACAAGCTTTATTCTCATAAGTTCCACAGTTTAACATCCCAGTATGTACTTAATTTGTAAGTCACTGTATAGTTGGTAACATTTGCGCACATTACCATAAAACGCTTTGGGACAGCAATCAATTTCATCGTTGTTGCAGCACGATGGTTGCAAAGACAACACAACTAACTAATGCAGAATAACATAACTTATAATTGGATTTTACTACTATGCTTTTGACATATGGAAAGCTGATATTGACAATATAAATACTTCAAATAGTATAACAATATCCGGTCTAGATACTTTATGTGTGTGTGTGTGAGTACAAGTTTCGCATCATCTTATTATAATAAATCGAAATTTAATTAAGAAAGTATTTCTTAAGGATACATAAGAACTTGTATTTATACTTATATACATACATATTCGACTGTACAGTGTACACATATACACAGATATCTATTGATAATATATGAAATAATACAAATTGAATAATACGAGAAAACGAAAGAAGAGAATGTGAAACCAGACCGAACCGAAGACACTGTGTCTAGATGAGAGATGAACTACTAGACGACACTAATCATTAACAGATATGTATAAACTGAAAGAAGATATTATTAAGAATAAACAATAAATATGGTAGTTAAGGTTAACCTTTATATGTACATACATTAGGGTGTGGTGTTTTGTCCTATTTAAATGGGAATGGGATAGTAGTAAAACCAATGGGCAACAGATATTCATGAAGATGAATCGAAATATAAAAAGGGGACCTTATTTTTTTAAAAAAATTGTTTCTTCGGTAGTTTTATATTTTAATTTAGAATCTTTGATTGGGCCAATGCTATTATTAGGTTGGGTGATATGTAGCAACCGGCCGGGGCATAGTGGTTATAACACGAGACTACCATGCGGGAGATCACAGATTCAACTCCTGGCTCCAGTCATCTTAAAAAAAAAAAAAAAATTTCTTTCATTGTCGGCTCCCCTCGAATGTTGTTGACAGCAACTTCGCAGTATAAGTGTAGAGTCAATCGGCATGTCTAGGAAGAGCTTCTCAAACAGTGACGTTCGCATTCGTCGATAAACAAGTAGGTGCCGTTAGTTGTAAATCTAAAAAAAGAAAGCGTGTTAATACACAACAACGCGAGAAGCTATCCCATACCTCATTCATGGGGTGTAAAGGAAATTAAGTTAAGATAAAAAAAAGATAAATTTTCTTTCATTGTCGGCTCCCCTCGAATGTTGTTGACAGCAACTTCGCAGTATAAGTGTCGAGTCATTCGGCATGTCTAGGAAGAGCTTCTCAAACAGTGACGTTCGCATTCGTCGATAAACAAGTAGGTGCCGTTAGTTGTGAATCTAAAAAAAGAAATCGTGTTAATACACAACAACGCGTGAAGCTATCCCATACCTCATTCATGGGGTGTAAAGGGAAATTAAGTTAAGATATGTAGCAAAGACCGTGACATGATGGTAAAATAACGCGATTAATTTGAGCAGTGTCGCAGCCATCTACATTTCATTAATTGACGTTGTCGAGAGCAACTCTGTAGTAGTCCAGTCAATCGACAAGTCTAGGTAAAGCTTCTAAAACAATCTGACATACGGAATCGTAGTATTATTTTTCTTGACCTTTGGATGGGTCTATAAATAAATGTTAACTAATTCAAAGCGAGAAGGCCTCCTGATACTCTCATTTTTCGTTATAATTCAAAAATTTAAACTATATTATTAAAAAAATCTATGATTTGCAAAGATGTTAATCTTAAAAATGTTTAATAATCGGCAGATACAAAAACAACATGATTTCTGCTTAAAATTCCCATTAGAAGATTGTGGAGAGTGTGACCTTACAAATTTGAGATTTAAAGAAATGCGACTTTCATGTTCTTTTCTATAAAAATTCCATACAAAGCGCACAATTATTTTGACATAGATAATTGTTTAGTCTGTTTTGGATTGTTTTAAATACATACCGCTTGCAAGAAACAATTGTTTCTTAAAAAAAAACGGTTTAAAAAATGTGACGGGTGTGACCTCTATTTGCGACGGGTGTGACCTAGTATAAAAACACTAAAAATTTAAAGAAATTTTGATTTTTATTGACATCAATTATATTACCAATGTTAATTAAACACACAAGAAAATAAGACATCGAAATGCTGCACAGGTAAATGTGATTTAAAGGTTTTTTTTTAATTTAGTTACATAGGTATAGCAGACGTTCACAGAGATTGCTTCAGCTATTTTAAAGTTTTGGAATTTTTCTAATACTCTTTGTTTTCTTAAAGCCTCGCATGATAGCTCTAAATACATATCTTGAGAGTGTCGTCTTTAATGAGTTGATTTATAACAGCAATTATTATCAGTGAACTAAAAGAAACCTCACGTTTAATGGACGCTGTGATTCAAAACTACCCATTTCAGATGAATTTTACACACTTAAAGTTTGATTTTCATACTTTACTTCGCTGTCTATATCTACCATCATTTTCTTAGCGTATGTTCTGTTTCTATACATTTCTCCCTCTATCCCTTTCGCTTTCTTATATTTTTATCTATTTACGTGTATTTATTTTTGTTAGTTTTTAGTCGATCTTCCTGAATGATACATCAAATTCGGCTAAAGATCAGAAAAGTGTTTTATATTTTTTATTGTTTGATATTTTTGGTCAAATTCAGTGTGTCACGCACTAGGATGACGCATTTCGAACTCCGTGACGATTTCATCTTAAGACCCCTTTGCGAAGAACTTAGTTTACGTTTCTTTCTAAGTTCTTAGCTTTCTAGTTTAGACATCTTTTGAAAAAATTGCACTCTAGCTTTGGTGAAAAGGGTGTGACCAAATATTTTCTTATAAAAACACTCGAATTTTAAAATTAATAGCGACAATATTTTACGCTCTTGTTTTGTATTATTGATCTACATGTGTAAATAATGAATGTGTTTTCATCGTTCGGGTCAAGATCTATTCTATTATTGCTAATAGAATTTCGATTGTTGCCAAACTACCATCATCAGCACCCTTTGTTGTGCCTTTTCCACTCATTATCACAACCTTAAGGGTTAAATTTAAATTCTTTTATATCATTAATTGCTCTTACTTTGTTATTGTCGAAAAACCTTGAATTATTATGTAAAGTAACAATTTTATTAAGATTTTCTAATTTCTACTGTGACGATTGTGACTGAAAATTTAAATATTTCTATTAACCCTCAAAACTTATTATAAAACCAACAAAGTCGTAACTTCAACAAAACCCAAACAAGACTTTAGTCTTTTGAGAGGTAAAGGTTTTTATTAATAAGGGAATATAAGTTATTAAATTCAAACATATAATGAAGGAAAACGTAGTTTTCGGTATACATATGTTAATTTTAATGTTGTAAAATTTATAAAAATAAACAAAATTAAAATTTTTTCCGTGTGTCCATAATTGCTGTTCTATTGTAGACATCAATTGATCGATTTTTTTTAAATAAATAAATAATACTTTACCTGTTTAGGGTCGTTATACGTGAAATTGCCGATATGCAGGACCAACGACAATTTTCTGTTTATAATTTTTCCAGCAGTTAAAAAATTATCGTAATTTATCAAAAAAATATTATGTAATAGTGCCACCCTAGTCAACCTAAAGAAATCTTTACAAAACTCCAAGAGACAAATAATAAATTAAGCTTAATACGAATTATTCTCCAACCACTTAACATCATTTCCAATGAATCCTAACTAATATGTATGTGGTCATACTTTGTAGACTTTGAATGAAAAACAAATTAATACAATTCCCTGAAACTCATAATAATGTCTTTGAAATGACATGACAACTGTCCATATCTCTTTAGTTTATTATATGTACGTTATGACAATAATCCACTAAATGACACCTTTGGAAATGTTATTTCATTTATTATATATTGGCTGTTGTTTTATTATTAGAGCTATAATAACAGGACATTAAAAGCTATTATAACTATATTAACGAGTTTCTTCTTTTTTACTTACAGCTCATATTTTGGAACTCACTCAGCAATCGGAAAATCGTACATTAAATGTATTTTCCCAAGTGTATAAGCGTATGCTGCCACAGTCACGTAAACTAATTGTACAATTGTACTCAGAGATAACAAAGTAAGTATTGGGGAATATATATATTTTACAGTAAAATCTAGTAAATTTTTGTTGTGGTTTACATATTTATGAACGTACGAGTAGTTTACTTTATATAAGAGAATTCCTCAAAATTCTGTATGTAGTTGGCAAAGACACAATTCGAAGTTATTTTGCTGGGACCTGTTATATAAAAGACTTTCCAATAGGGCCAGGTAGACGTTGTAATGGCATAAAACTAGCTGTGTTTGAGATATTAGAGGAATTGTTTTTTTTTGTTATTGAAAGTCTCTTGGGCACTATTACGTGTGGAATTCATGGTTCAAATATCCTCCATGACTTCTCACGATGTCAACCAGGCGTTGGCCTGGCTTATGTTGAATTTAAGCCAGTAGCAGGCATAACCGAACGCACGCACACAAAAGCGTCAGCGCTGTTGAATTGAACACATTAAAAATATTGCGCTCTTCCAAAAGTCGTGCTCTCATGTTCTCTCAGCAATTATTGAACATTTCTCAGTCTGTACTTGTATCTGTTTTTGTATTGAATTTGAAACAAGCTTATGTGATGTTGCTTTCATAACACTTAAACAAAGTCTTACTGTTTTGAATCAAACAAAACTTTCGAGTACGTGAAAATTGCCGATCGTGTCTGTGTGAAAAAAACGATTATTGAAGGCCTTGCGAGGCTATGTGATGCCTATCTATCACCGATTTAAAGACATCGCTCGAATGCCTCAAATGGTATATACGAATGCCCCTAATGGTATATACGAGCAACTTTAGAATACCTCACACGGAAAAGTCTAACGGAATCAAATAGTGCGATCTTGTTGGCTAAGTCACTTCTGAAAGAGATAATTATACCCTTAAATCGTTCATGCAGTAAGATTATCGTGGCGTCCGCTGCATGACACGTAGAGCTTCCGATCGTATTTCCTGCAAATATTGTGCCCTGTCCGAAGAGGGGAAATTGTGAATAGGTGAATCTGCGGACCTTTACAATGCTGTCTTTAATGGTGACTGAACGGAGTAAGGCTATTGGGTTGGGCTGATACAACAATATTGTTTCAGCCAAATTACTGTTTCTACTGTCCGTTATAGGGGCACCAGTCGTTGGACTGCAAGGGATTAAGACTAGGAGTATTTTTACTACAATGTCTTAACACAGGCTTTTTTTGTACCGTGGGTAGCTGAAATACACACGAGCAAGGTTTCAAGTCCGTGCATTGGCTAAAAATACCCTTACGTTTCTCACTGGGGTTTAGACAGGTCATGTCTAAAATATGTTTATAATATATTTGCTGTCCACCGTCGCCGAGCGAAAGGGGTTTGGAATACCGAACATAAAGAAAAGCATTCTATATTCCCGCCGGTGAATGTACTGCAATGCACGTGAAAGCATTGGTACTCTAAGGCATATTAATGTTCCAGTCTGTTATCTTTTTGCAAAAGGCGACCAATTCTGTGAAGAACGATTTCTAAATCACAGCTTCCATCAGTGAGTATGGGACTTAGTCCCCCGCCTGCCCGAACTGTTAGTGTTCAAACCCTGGTGGAAACATCTCGTGGCCAGTGGTTAAAACCGAAATTACACTTGACTTTTCGGCCTTAAGCGTGAAGTTGCATTGCAACCGGATGCTACAAACCCATAAAGTAACGGAGGCAGTAAGATAGGCCTCACCTTGGCCAATAGGGTTTATATGCCATCCTGACATACCCAATTTAGTAGTTTGTGATTGGAAGAAAGATATGCAAATTGCTGTAGCTTGTAACCAAATTTGTCGACTTCTCCTCCTAGATAATCTAAGTTCCTTTGACTACCACTGGGAGACGCTGGCAATCGAATTGTAATATGCCAATTGTATTTAGCACACCATGAATGGTGAACACACCATTGGTAAGCCTTCACCACGTGAGTCATGTAACATGATCGTGAGCTCTGAAGCGCTCGCCGTTGACGGTGAAGCCCGAAAATCCGCATCAAGCAATAACTACCCAGCAGTTCTGAAGGTGTCGATTGGCCTAGCTTGAAAGACCTACCCAACTACGACCTACAAGGGTACTTACTTGAATAACACTATAGTAAGCGACAGCCGAACCACCGGGTAAAAAAAATTATGAGCACGAAAGCGAAAGAAAGTGTGGTCCAATACTCTTCAAGGTTGGTGGCTAAACGGCGCAGTGTTTGCGCAATCGGTGTCGGACGCCCGGGGAATCGGCGACGGAATTCGCGCTGCGCCAACACCACAGACGAATTGTTACGCAAAAAAATAGACATGATTATTCTGTGTTCTTGGGGAGTGAATCGCTCTATGGCTTGTTCACTTGTATTCTACATCTGTCTAGTCCACAAATTTCAAAACAGATTTGATATTGGCTTTAATTTGCAAACAAAAGAGCATCTTCCAATAGGCTGATCTCTTTTGGCCCACCTTGTACCTCATTCATGGAGTGTAAAGGAAAATTTTGTTTTT
This sequence comes from Muscina levida, assembly GCA_964034835.1. Lineage (NCBI taxonomy): Eukaryota > Metazoa > Arthropoda > Insecta > Diptera > Muscidae > Muscina > Muscina levida. The sequence goes on from OZ035883.1 coordinate 67,670,377, forward strand.
CTGGGTACACATACCATCCCTAGCATGGGTATCTATGTAAGTACCCTTTTCATGGGGACCCATTTCAGTAATTCGCGGTAAACAATGTGGTGGCGATTGACCCTATTTGCGGACATTTCATAAAAAACGGTATGTAAAGTAAGAACAGGTGGTCCCCTAGTAAGTGGTGATTTCACCACCCACGAAATAGTGACCAGTTCTAGAGGGATCATTAAGAGCATTTCTTGCCCGAGAACTTCATATGGGTTGGCGTCGGCAATTATGCTTGTTAACATAGCAATTCATCTAAAAATTGGCCTCGTCGTTTTTGGCCAAAATTGCATAATTTCGTTTGCACTAGCAAGCGAGTGGACAAATTCTTATGAGCTTGTGTGGATTATGCTGTCGTATGGTCTTCGTTGAATCTCTTAGAGCTTATAAGCTTATAAGAGCTTCTCAAACAGTGACGTTCGCATTCGTCGATAAACAAGTAGGTGCCGTTAGTTGTGAATCTAAAAATAGAAAGCGTCTTAATTCACAACAACGCGAGAAGCTATCCCATACCTCATTCATGGGGTGCAAAGGGAAATTAAGTTTTTTTTAAAGGTCTTCGTTGAAACCATTTTCGCATCGGTATGTATAGTTCTCGATTGTTTCGTGGAACTTCTTACACTTAAGGTTTGTGATAATGGTGGAGTACTCACAGCAAAGGGGGCTAATGATGATAACAAATAACACAATATTCAAAATATTTTAAATATATGAATTTATATAGATTGTTTAAATTGTTTTCAAAGTATTCAAAATTTTAAAATATTTTAAATAATTAAAATATTGCATATATTTTAAATATTAAAATATATAAAATATTCAAAATATTTTAAATATTCAAAGTATTTAAAATATTCAGAATTTAAGAAATCTTAGAATATTTAAAGTTTGAAGAATATTTAAAATGTTAAAATATTCGACATTTTCAAAACATTCAGAATATGAGAAATTCCAAAATATTCCGAGTATGGTTTTGTTGCCAAACCAATTATAAAACAACATCTACAACAGGAATGTTTTCACAAATATTCAATTTACAATGTGACAAATTTTAACTAGCATTTTAACTAAGAGGACTATTATAACATAAAATGTAACTCGTTTATAACTCACCTCCTCTCAATTTTCTCAGAGAAGCCCCTAACAACTACTGTCATCTAAGGGTATATCTCTCTCCAGTAATCCGCGTTACGTCGACCCATAAACTACATAACACAACTTTTCCATTAATCAAAGTAGTTAGCATATCTGTAGTTGTAGTGTAATTTCCTACTCGTTAACCAACAAACCTTTTTCTTTTTCGAAGCAACGAAAATTAATTTAATCTGTTCCCATACATTTTTGGTTTTTTTTTTCTTACAGCTCTTTAAAATCGACAGAATCAACGGTCAGTGGCGCTGCATTGGAAGATGCCATACACAAGTTCTTTGTCAATCTATTCCCTGTTGCCTACCATCATGTTGTCCATTTGAGCAAAAAGAGCTACGGTGAATTGCACGAGGATTACATTAATTGCTTAAAACACACATATGACGACGTCCAACCCTTCGGTGCCATACCCAAAGAAATCAGCAGAAATTTAATGCAGAGCATTCAAACCGCTCACATCTTCATCAACGCCCTGTATCAGAGCACAGAGGTCCTAAGCGAAACGGATGAATTGTATGGCGCACATTTGAGTGAAAGCTGTCAGAAGCATCTGCTCAAGATGAGTTATTGCCCCCGTTGTAATGGTCTACAGAAGTCGCACGTGAAAACGTGCCACAGCTACTGCATGAATGTTTTAAGGTATGTGGTGCTGATCCTTTCGTCCATTTACAGCAGGAATCGTCGTATTGGTCTATTTCTTTAATTAAATTTAACCAACTCTAGCTGGGTTTTGTTTTTCGTTTCCTCTATTTTTTTTTTTGGTGTCTATATAAAATATTTGTTTGGCATTCCTTTTCATTTCTTATCTCGTTTCTTCTTCTCCAATATAACACACATAGGGGTTGCTCGGCACAGTATGCTGGTGTATTGGACAGTCCATGGTCAAATGTTGTGGATGCCATGGATAATTTGGTAACGGCACACATTCGCTCCGATGTTGGCATTGTTACTGTGATTAAACAATTGGATAGCAAACTATCGGAGACAATAATGAGGGCAATGGAGAATGGCCCAGAATTGGAGAAGATGGTAAGTACGATAGAAAGATAGATAGATAGTTATAGAATGTAATTTGTACTGTTGTAAGTATTTACAATGGAATATGGACGAAATGGATACAATGTAATGAATGAGAAGCAGATGTTAAGATGCAACTTTTTAACATGGTTTGGACATTTGTGGTGGCTTCAAATATATATATAGTGCAGTAGGACAGTAGTGCAGCGGTCGTTGATGCTAATTGAAGCAAACTTTTTTCAAATATAAAAAAAAACAGTGATAGTAATTGTAAGTAATTGCGTAAATGCGATTACCGATTAATAAGAAAAGATTATTGTGCGCCCCCTATTGTACATTAATTGTACTATACCTCATAGAATTATTCCTGATACTCATACCATAACTTATCAACACTTAATTACTATTGAGTGGACAACGATTTTTATAGATATTGCATAATTCATTATATCCCTTAAAATTAATCTTGGTAGCTCTTCTAGAGGTCACTAAGCTCTCTTAGAGGTCAGAAGATCATTATACATTTTTTAAGAAGTTTCAATTGAAGAACTAATAAAAGTAATTTGATCCATAGAAATGAACTTAATAATTCTGTACTTATGTCTCTTGCGCTTAATAGAAGGAGCTAGAAATGAATTCATATTAATTTTTTTCAAAAGACCAAAAGAAAATGTCTTATTAAAAAAGTGTGTAAATGAAATATATGTACAGAATATTTCCGAATTCGATGGTTATAAAAAACAAAACAAAATGTCTTTGCATCACCTGAATGGGATGTGGGAGAACATGCATTTTAGTAAATTACCGCGCTTTTATTTTTGAACTCAACATGCAACACATACCCATAGGCATTCTTGAAGAAAACTTACTAAATAAGACGTAGGTTATTATCAAATGCATACGTGTTTTTTAGTCAAGTAATATCATGACCATCCAGCCAACTTCCATTACCCACTCTAAAGGTACTCGTAAATTCCACTCATCACTTAGTATGTCCACTATATGTTATAATGATTTCTTTCAATCTCAACTCCTAAGTAATTACATTTAAGTGTGATTAGCTTACACGAATGTGAAGTAATTAATTACTAAGCAATGATGCTTGTACGATTTAACACTAATGACAGAAGCGACAGCGAGGAAGAGCTCAACAAAATGTCCTAATCAAACGGAAAATGATAAAGATAAAATTGTGTACTAAAGCTAGCTAACCGTAGCCATGTGTTCTCCAGGAATTTAGTTATAACTCTTTAAATCCCAGAGACCGAGAATCAGATTTACATTTTTGTTTTTTTACAAAGCTCCTATAGCGATAAGCTTTTGTTGCCATAGTGGCACAAAAGAACAATGATAAATTGCAACAGCAACAGCAGTGGAATTAAGCGGCAACATGGCTTAAATCATTTGCAACAACAATAAGTTAGTGGAACTGGAATTGCTACGGTGAAGTTGCAAGGATAATTAGTTACCCAGCTCACATAAAGATAATAAAGGAAGCGATAGAAAGAGAGAGAGAGAGCGAGCGAGTCAGGCACTGTTGCACGAGCAAGAGTATATTAAAAGTGTTAACATGACTTTGTAGTGTTAATGACAGTTGTTTGGTTAGTTTAGTAAACGTCGTCATGCAACACAATTGCCAACTTATGGTATGGAAGAAATATTGTCGCAATTCATGTACTTCCACATATGAGGCACGTGCATAATATTGCTGAGTAGGTGTTAAATGTGGAACGAAGCCAGGTGAATAATTACAAGGTAGCAGAAAATTAGATAGAGTAATGTTGAACATTACAATATTAATGAAAAATATTCATAATTATTTAAACCAGTACAGAAATTGCAGTCAGATGAACTGACTGATAAAGACTCTCACCCTATGTATGATATTGCTTGGGTCTCAAGTTATTAAAATTAACATATTTTGAAATGAAGCTACTTTTTATTATATGCCTGCTTGGAGATAGGACTTGGACACACGTTTATAAACATTTCGTAAAAATGTAAAAAAGGTTACAAAAAAAAAATGAAAAAAAAAATTCAATATATCCGGGAAGGTAGTTATTTGGGACCGGCCGTGGCATAGTGGTTAGAACACGCGACTACCATGCGGGAGATCGCAGGTTCAAACCAGGCTCCAGTCATCTTAAAAAAAAAAAAATAAATAAATAAAATTTTCTTTCATTGTCGGCTCCCCTCGAATGTTGTTGACAGCAACTTCGCAGTATTAGGCGTCGATTCAATCGTCGTGTCTAGTAAGAGCTTCTCAAACAGTGACGTTCGCATTCGTCGATAAACACTTAGGTGCCGTTAGTTGTGAATCTAAAAATAGAAAGCGTGTTAATTCACAACAACGCGAGAAGCTATCCCATACCTCATTCATTGGGTGCAAAGGGAAATTAAGTAAAGCTATGAGGGTGGATTCGGTCATTTGTATAGAAGGTGCCAGAAGGGGTGTGGCAAAGCTTTCGATTTTCTGAGGGTTTCTTAAAATTAAAACAAATTAAAACATCCTCTCGTTGGCCGTTTGGAAGAAGAAATGAGGTGGGGCTATTCTGTCTATTTACAATTCTATAACTTCATTTTGGAAAATATTAATACAGCAAAATTTCCATACGGATCAGTAAAAGTTTTCTCGATTTACTGTATCTACATCTAATCAGTCAGCCATTCTCTCATCCCTAATGGAAAGAGTATAAAAAATAAGAAAATTTAAATAAAATGTTATTAATATTTTAAAAATTTTAAATATTTAAAAATTAATGTTTTCAAACTGCTTAAAAAGTTAACAACTATCAAAAATTTTAGAAATATTAGAAATATGAGACATTCAAGTATTACAAAAATCTTAAACCGAACTATGATAATATCACAATATAAAAAATATTTAAAATATAAATAATACTATGAATATTAAAAATATAATAAATATTATATTAAAAATTTTTAAATTTTATCCAATATTAAAACACTAAAAATATTAAAATTATTTAATTAAAATTAAAAATATTAAGAATGCTAAATATATTTAAAATATTAAAAATATCAAATATATTAAAAATATTGAAAATACTAAAAATATTAAAAATATTGAAAATACATAAAATTATTTAATATATTAAAAATATTGAATATTTTAAAAAATACTGAAAATATTAAAAAATATCGAAAATACTTAAAATTATTAAACAATTAAAAATTTGAATATATTAAAAATAATAAAAAATCCTCAAAATATTAAAAAAAAATTTTAAATATTGAAAAATATTGAAAATACTAAAAATATTAAATATATTAAAAAAATTTTTAAATATTAAAATTTTTAAAAAATAAAAAATTTAAATATTTAAAATATTGGAAATACTTAAAAAAAACTTAATTTCCCTTTGCACCCCATGAATGAGGTATGGGATAGCTTCTCGCGTTGTTGTGAAATACTAATGATATTTATAATATTAAAAAATTTAGTTTACAGAAGCTGACTCAGGACAGTATCATTTGTAGCTGTCCATTTTTATAACCCTGATGATGACTAACGATGTTAGTCGAAATATCGGAAACAAATAAATGTAAAAAAAGAGCAACATAAAAATTGTCTTTTAAATACAGACCCTACAGCCGAACTAAAAGCCCAATATTATAATTAAGAGGTCAACAATCAAAAATATAAATATTAAAAATGTTAAAAATATTTAAAACATTAATAATATCAAAAATATTAATAACATCAAAAATATTAGTAATATTAAAAACATTAATATTATCAAAAATAATAATAATATTAAAAATATTATAAATTTTAACAATATTAAAAATATTAAAAATATTAAAAATATTAAAAATATTAAAAATATTAAAAATATTAAAAATATTAAAAATATTAAAAATATTAAAAATATTAAAAATATTAAAAATATTAAATATATTAAAATTATTAAAAATATTTAAAATTTTTAAAATATTAAAAATATTTAATATATGTATTTGTTTTTGTTAGTCGATCTTTACAGTATATTATATTAATTTACGTTAGTGTATCGAAATGATACAACAAATTCGGCTCAAGATCAGAAAAGTGTTTTTTATTTATTGTTTGATATTTTTGGTCAAATTCAGTGTGTCACGCACTAGGATGACGCGTTTCGAACTCCATGACGAGTTCATCTTCAGACCCCTTTGTGACGAACTGATGCACAATGGTACATCATCAGCTGTATATATATCTACAATTATGTCAAACATGTGCATGTGAAGTAGATATCAGCCGAAAATGTCCAGCATAGTTATGAATTTGACCATTCACAATCAAACATGAGAATGGAGGATATTTTATCCCCACGATTCCCTTTTCACCACAAAGCTCATGCTTCTTACAAGGTATATTGTTAAACTACGCTTACTATTACTACTAAGCATTTAGTTTTTTGCTTACTACTACTACATTTTATAGTTTGTTAGGCCGTGCCGTGCCAGTGTATGTGTATTTGTTTTTGTTAGTCGATCTTTCAGTATATTATGTTAATTTACGTTAGTGTATCGAAATGATACAACAAATTCGGCTCAAGATCAGAAAAGTGTTAATTCTGGTGCATAAGACTTGATAAAAATTTTGCAATCATTATACCAAAGTCTGCTGATGAGGATTCGTGGCTGAATCCGAAACAGCTGTACAGACTGCCCGGCATTATGAGAATAACATTCTGCTTTTACTTCTTTCAAAACCCCTGGTCTTGAGCTTGAGATAAATTTCAAAGTCAATTATCATACAAACAGACCGAATAAATACAAACACAACGATGATATTAAAAATTTTAATAAACTTGAAAAATATAAAAAACTTTAAAAAATTTTAAAAATATTTTAAATTTTAAAAAATATTAAAAACTATACAAATATTAGAAATTTTTAAATTTAATATTTTTATTAAATAAATTGAATATATCACAAAAATGTAAAGTATACCAAATATGTAAAATATTACAGAAATTACAAATACTTCAAAGATTTAAAATGTGAATTTGTTTTCATTGTTCGGTTTAAGATTTATTTCTTATAGAATTTAATTTTCAAAAGTTGTGTGAAATGGATAATGTGACCGCGGACAAGATAGATAGTTAGTTGATAGTTTCAAACTCATTCTCATCAGCACCCTTTGCTATGACTTATCCACCAATCATCACAAATCTTTAAGCTTCAAGAAACCATCGAGAAAACCTAACGCACCGGTGCGAAAATATCATCAACTAAGAGCACATGTCAGCATACACATTTGTCTATCGCACAAAATTTTATAGAATTGTTTTTGGCACAAGTGCCAACCCAGTGTTCCTTCCATGTTTGTTTTGCTCTTATTTTGTTTTGTTGATTTGTGCTAAATGTGAATTTGTTTTTATCGTTTGTTTTGAGATAATTTATATTACTGCTAATAGTGTTTTACATTAAATTTTGATAACTTCTAGAAAATTCTCAAAAAACCATAAAGCAAACTATTTTTTTGTTATATTCTATTATTTGTACAAAATAAAGCCAAATTTCTTAAAATCTAGAAAGAAATATTTTAAGAAATATTTAAATTTTGTTTAGTGAAGACGAATATGTATCATTCTGTACGCACTGAAGTTATAGTTAACTTTTCCCAAACATGAAAATAAGTTTGCATTATTCCACAGCTATATTTTAAGCCAGACCAAATTCCATGTCAGTTCTTGAGATGACTGTACTAACATTTCAATTAATACGTTTGTAGTTTCTTATATGTCAAATATTGAATTTTCTCACCACCATTTTCTTACCACATATATTTCAATTTTAAATTACAACATTTCACCAACATCCCTTGCTTACAATTGCATTCAAGTACTTGTAGTTACATAGTTTTGTGTAGTTTGTATGCTATACAACAAACAATTAAAATCTAATAAACATTTATACGTGACGCATGTGCATGCCCCTCCCCCCTGCCAACCCTCTCTGGACTTCTGTTTGATCTTGTAAGGATGAATAGGATTGCCAAAGCAAGAAGTCTTGTTTTTTGTCAAGAAATTAATAATTATAAAACAACCGAACAGAGTACACAATAGGAACAGACGTCTGTCTCCGCGATGCAAAAGAAAGAGGAAAAAATAATATAAAAAAATAAATGAGAAAATAAAATGCATTCAACGCGCAAAGGATAGAGGGTGGACAACAAAAAAGGAAGAATCATAATTTATGTGAAGTTATTATTCAAAACAGATAATACAACAACAGCAGCAACGCAGCAATGAAAAAAAAAATAAACAATGTTTTGTATCTACTGGATGCAAATACAACACTCCAACTGATACGCGGATACAAAGCAACTTAAGCTTTTTAAATAATTCATTAAATTTTCTCTTTTTTATTGTATTATTTGTTGTAGTTGTCACTTCATAAAGCACTTTATGGCTATGTTTGCGCTGTTTTTCATGGAAAGGGTTATCATAGACCAATGGAAGTGAGAAAGGAGGCGATAGACAAAGAAATAGGAGAAGAAGTGTGTGAGGTATCCTATATGTCTACCATGACACAGTACGCGTCTATTCCATTTGTTTTATAAGATATCTATCAATAGCACTGGCATTTCCGAGTATGGCTGTCGGTTTGTGCACATGGTGGAGGCAATGTAATAATGAAGAGACACTGATGAAATTTGACCTGTGACTACGGCTATGGATTTATCCTAATGTACTTTAAATAGAAATAGGTGTATGAACAAATTTTTGTTGATATATTTATTTTTGTGCAGTAGTGGTCGTAGGGACCGGCCGGGGCATAGTGGTTAGAACACGCGACTACCATGCGGGAGATCACATGTTCAACTCCTGGCTCCAGTCATCTTAAAAAAAAAAGAAAAAATTTCTTTCATTGTCGGCTCCCCTCGAATGTTGTCGACAGCAACTTTGCAGTATTAGTGTCGAGTCAATCGGCATGTCTAGTAAGAGCTTCTCAAACAGTGACGTTCGCATTCGTCGATAAACGAGTAGGTGCCGTTAGTTGTGAATCTAAAAATAGAAAGCGTGTTATTTCACAACAAAGCGAGAAGCTTCCCATACCTCATTCATGGGGTGTAAATGGAAATTATGAAGTCATAAGTGGTCGTACATAAAACTGTGAACTGCGAAGGGAATCTGTATTTTTACACCCTCAACCTGTTGTTAGGAGGGTATATATCATTTTATACGACCCAAAAATGTAACACATAGAACGAGCCACTTTAGACCCTAGGTTTCTTTGAACCAAATTCCATTCATGACTTTTTAAGTCGTTTGAGCCATGTCCGTCTGTCTGTCTGTCTAGCTGTCCGGCTGGTACGCACGATAACTTTTGAAAGACGCAACCAAATATTTTTAAATTTTGCACGAGTTAATATTTTCCCAAAACTACTTACGGTATTGCAAATGGTGGTAATAATATCAATACACCCAAAGGAATTGGACCTTAATTCTGTATTTAGTAAAGCTAAAGCAGGATAAAGTTTTGGAAAAAAAATTGCAAGTCTAGCCAAGCCCCTTCTGGTACAAATGTACCTTTCCGTCCACTTCAGAGATGGGGTAATACTATTAATACATCCAACTCGATCGTACCCAAATTCTGTATTTAGTAAAGCTAAAGCAGGATAAAGTTTTCGATAAAAAATCTGGAAGTCTAGCCACGCCCCTTCTGGAACCTCCCATACCCATCTGGTACCGCCCACTCTAGAAATCGATTAATATTAGTAATACACCCAACGCGATCGTGCCCAAATTCTGCTTAGTAAAGCTAAAGCAGGATAAAGTTTTGGAAAAACAAAATAGAAGTCTAGCCACGCCCCTTCTTGTACCTTCCATACAAATGTACCTTTCAGCCCACTTTAGAGATGGAGTAATAATATCAATACATCAAACGCGATCGTACCCAAATTCTGTATTTAGTAAAACTATAATAGGATAAAGTTTAAAGACAAATTGGAAGGCTAGCCACGCCTCTTCTGGTACCTCCTATACTAATGTACCATTCCGCCCACTTTAGGAATCGAGTAATAATATCAATGTACTAGATAATTGTACGTTTTATTGAGGGTGAGGGTTTATGTAAGTCGGGTCTCCCGACTGAAACATTCTTATTGGTTTTTTATTTAGAACTAAAATATTTGCATATAAAGATATTAAGTTGTCTTGAAATACGAATACGTTATTTGTTCTATAAGTTCATTCGGCCAGCAGCGATATGTATAGACAATTTTTTTGCGGAAATTTAAAAATTCCCGGCCGGATTATTGTGTCACTTGGTGTAAAAAATACATGACGAAAGTTTGAGGTCGGACGACAAATTCCCATACACCAAAGAGGTCAAAGATCAGGTTCATAGTAAATCCTTAGTAAGTCTTATATTTTTTACCAATGTTCGATTAACGAATTTAATTTTTTTCTCGAAAATATGTAATAGACAAATATTGACGTGTGTGGGCGTCGCCTAGGCCCTTTTTGCCAAATTAGTTCCAAATAGCCTTGTTATATTTATACAATACTTTTCAGGACTATCAAACTATTATTATGGCTGTTATAAGAGTTTCTTTGAAATAGTGGCACAGCCCACTTCCAACCTGGCTGTAATTCATACTGTACCAAGAACACATACCAAATATCAGCTTTATACTTCAAATAGTTCATGTGATACAGCCTTTTAAAGTTTCAAGTTTCATACCACGCCCACTGAACCGATCCCGCCCATTTTTTCTTGGATCACAAACTTTGCCGTTCAATGCATCCACAAATGCAAATTTCCAAGGCGATTTGAGAAACAGTCCTCCAGATATTGCGGTTTTAAAAATAAGATCCAATGGGCGGGGCAACGTCCACATGATATATCAAAAAGTACCCTATTTTCCGCGTTTGAAAAAAACTCACAAATGTGCACAAAATGTATGGAAAACTCTTTTCATGAGAGTGTTTGAGAGGTAAATGTGACACAAACTCTGTACCGTTGAGCATGTTAACAAGCAAACACATCTTGCTAAGTGTCGGAAAACGATGTTGCTCTTTTTTCTGACTCCCGTCGTGTGTGCGATAAAGATGACACAACTCATATGTGCACTGAGAAACGAAAATACCCAAACACTGAGTAACATATGAATATTCATATGGAGAAAAAAACACATACATACATATATTTATACATATACAGCTATATATCTTCTTCTTCTCTACCAATCTTTTAGTGTCGCTCGTTTATGTGTGCACACCATTTGAGTGCTCAGGAAAAAATTGTAAAAAAGAGTTTTTTATGTGTTGACTCTGTGTGCGGAGCATCTTCGATCATTAAACTCTTGTGTTTTGAGTTCGCCTGCGCACATTACCGACGTTTAAAATGTGTTGAGCAGAGTGTTTTGGAGTCTTTTTAATCCCTGCCTATTTTCACCAACAAATACACAGCTGCATTCTGTGAAAATTTTAAAAAAATTAGTCAGACCATTTTCGAGTCTATACGGTACTAAAAAATGCAAATAAACAAACACAAACTCATTTTTAGATATATAGATTTGACCTTTGACCTCTAAAGTTGTCTGATTTTGCTTAAATGTTGACAATAGCCGTTTTTTAACAACTGGCACATTATTCCGCTTAAGCATTACCGAAAATCCAAACTTGAATTTGTGATGCCTCCCCAAAGTACCTACTAAAACTTTTTATCGGTTTCCAAACCAATGAAGATATCGCGAAATGGATTTCAGGGCCGATGGAGCTTTAAAAAATTGCAATAAAAAAAATTGGAAAAATTACACATAACTAATTTGGTCGGCGCAGCGACAAAATATAACATTAATAAAATTTGATTTAATAACATGTAATACTACATAATTCTAATCTTTTCACAACCATGTTTTTCTTTTCAGGTCAAAAAAACTTGTGGCACACCCAAACTTTTGCCCTCAACAGCGACCGAAACCGAATTTAAACCACCTATGCCTCACAATATGAAATGGGCGACACCTGTTGATTCGGAACTCTTGCGCTTCCTGTCAACCATTGACAAATCCAAAGATTTTTACTCAAACATCGTCAATAAGTAAGTTGTTCAGAATGTTATAGTCAATATTATAGAAATTCCGCAAAAGACAAACACCAAAACTTTAAAAAAAAAATAATAATAATTTATAAAAGATTTATAAAAATTTATCAGGTATGTGATGAAAATCGATCGATGAATGTGATGAATTTCGAACGATTTTATATCCTTTTTTTGACTATAAATCCTATTTTTTATGCAAAATACATTTTAATTACCAAAGATAACAACAAATTAAAACGAATATAGAAAAATAATTAAAGTGAATTTATTATAAATCAATTTCAAAATATTCTGAAAACGAAAATTTGGTTTTTAAATCGTTTCGTTTTCGATTTTCTTCACATACCTGCATGATATCTCTTGAGATTTTTGAAATTTTTTCCTCAGTTTGCAAATGTGATTGATCAGATAGGCCCAAGAGAAATTGTATTAAACTTTTTACATTTGTTGACATATTTATAAAAACTTTTTACTCTATAACTAGTTCTATAGCATTAGTACATGTCTGCAAACGCCTTGTCATGCGGCCGAAAGTCCTATATCCAACCGTTTACACCCCACAAACAATGATACATAAGTAATTGCATTTAAAATTCGATTAATTCAAATAACTCAAAATTAAACCAAATCCACCATAATTTTAGAGAAGGGACACAGGGTTAGGTTTTAGTTATTTCACCTGACTTAAATTTCAGTATTGGTCTTTATTACACAATAGCAATGTATCTTTTCCACCCAGCTAGAAAAAAAATTTTTCCTTTTTTTAAGCAAATTATAACTTTAATTTTAAGAAAACCTAGAGAGATTTCTTTACAGGCATTACAGCTTTCTACGAATCACGGTTTTAATTTAACAGATTTATAATCAAAATTGCTTAAATTTTTCATAAAATCACATAATATACAAAAATACAATGGACCAAAGATGGCGCCACCAAAGAACAAAACATTCAGCATACAATCACGTGCGGACAAAGGACGACATAGCTGTAAAGAGTTTTCGTTAAAAATTGCAAGTCGTTAAACGTATTACGGCTTCAAACTTACCCCATTTTTAGTGCTATAAATTAAGGCACGACCCATAAAAATATCATGAATATAATCTCCAACGTTCAGAATAATTTTGGTTAACATAATTTGGACAAAACAGCGCATTACTAGAGCTCTGTGAAATGGATAGTGCTTTCCAGCTGGATGTTGCAGGTTTATAATATAACAGCTTTAGATATTTTACGAGAATTTAATTTTCAATAAATTTCGAAAAATATGACACTTAATTTTTAGGGGTTTTTCTATTCGATTTGTTATGATTTCTGATTTCATTTATTTGTTGTTTTTTTTTCAACTTCCAGTGTTTGCGATGATGAAGATATTCAGAGAAGCGATCACCATTGCTGGACGGGTGATCGAGTTGGCGATTATACACAATTGGTGATGACTGCCGGCATCGATACACAGCGCTACAATCCCGAGGTACCATTGGAGCACAACTCACAGCCAATGAAATTGAATGAATTGGTGGATAAATTGTTGAAGATACGCAAAAATATTGCAACGGCGGTAAGTATTAGAATGGTAGAAAATTATTCAGTCATGGATAACATTTTATACACAGATAGTACTCGGCAACACACATATTTTTTTGTTGGTAATAAGAGGGCGGAGTGGGTGTGGCATAACTGATTTTCAGCTGTATAGAGCTCAAATTTGTACAGCAAATCAGTGGGCGGAAGGGGCGTGTCAAAAGTACTTTTAGGACCCGAGATATACAATTTGATATAAGTATACGAGTAGTGCTCGGCACTATAGACTCCAATTTGCAGACGAAAATTTTATTTTCGATCGGCAGAAAGAGAGGCGTGGCAAAACCATATTTTAGGCGGAATTTTAACAGATGTCACAGCAAGCAATTTTCGTGATAGCTCTAGTTACACTGCGGATAATTCACAGAAAATTTCCTACAATAATTTGGGCATTGACATGCGACAGGTGTCTATAATAACTATATGATAACAATTTTTGTTTTCTATCAGTGGGCGTGTCAAAAGTACTATTAGGCCCAGAGATATAAAATTTGGTTTAAGAATAGTACTCGGCACTATAGACTCCAAATTGCAGACGTAATTTTTATTTTCGATGGGCAGATGGAGAGGCGTGGCAAACCCGTATTTTGGGCAGAATTTTAACAGATGTCACAGCAGGCAATTTTCGTGATAGCTCTAGTTACACTGCGGATAATTCACAGACAATTTCCTACAATAATTTGGACATTGACACGCTTGATAACTATATGATAACAATTTTTGTTTTCTATCAGTGGGCGTGTCAAAAGTACTTTTAGGCCCAGAGATATAAAATTTGGTATAAGAATAGTACTCGGCACTATAGACTCCAATTTGCAGACGAAATTTTTATTTTTATTCGGCGGAAGAAGTCAAAGAATTTTAGGCCTCTATTTCCACTTAATTATTTTCACTCCCTGTGGAACATAGTGTCTCAACATAGTTTCGCCCTTCTCTTCCGTCTCGTGCTATTGATTTCATTCGGTTGATATTCTTTCCCATTCCTTTCATGTCTTCCTCAAAAGTTCGTCGCCATTTTTGTTTTGGTTTTCCTCGTCGCTTGATGCTTTGCGGATTCCACTCTAAGGGTTGCCCACAGATTTCCGTTGATGCCTTTCAAAAGGTATATCCAATCCAGTTCTATTGTCTCTTCTGAATTTCATTTTCGGAACTTGAAGTAATGTAGTTTTCGGTTGGATAGATCGAAAAGGATCTTCAAATTATCCACAAACGTGCAAAGGCTTCTTGAGCATTAGATATTCAAGCTAGGTGAATGAGTTTACTTTCTCAGTAATGTCATCTACAGCTCCGAAAAGTGTGGTAGGGTTGATCGCGTTTCAGTGCTTTGGTCTTCGACGAATTAGGTTTTAGTCCAACACTATGGTAGACTCAGAGATAAGGGCGGCGATTATATATTGCATATCGACTTGTCTTGTGGATATTGGATTAATTGTTCCATGTGATACCACAGTTTTTCCCGTCGGTTGGCCGCATTAAGACATTGTCCAACACTATAAGGAATAAAATAGATGACATGAGACAGCCTTGTCGTACTCCGAAGATGCTATTAAAGTCCTCTGATAAGTTATTATGTAGCACGCTGCACTTGAATCCATCGCACTGAGCCTTGATGGTTCTACTTAGTTTGGATAATGGAATTAATTAGTTTCATATTCAGTTCCTGTTAATGCTATCGAATGCTGTGCTGTGTGCTAAAACTGAGGTAAAGCAGTTGGAGGGCTGTCCCGAATTCCACAGACTGTTCTACAATTATTCGTAAAGAATTTACTTGGTCGACACAAAAACGGTTGGATCAGAAATCACGACATTCGTCATCGAGTATGCTTTCGTGTCGATTCGAATTTCAAATGATCAATTTATTTGGATCATGGCTCTCGATAGAAATTTGCGATTGAATTTGCAGTGAACATACCCTCTCAGTTATTTTCAACACTAATTACTCATTTTGTTTTATTACGCCATTCTTGGCTAAGTCATAATTTTCGACCATTTAATAGGTTAGATTTCTCGTCGGCAGCAGCATAATACCTCTGTACTTTTAAATTGACTAAGATCGCCTTTTTTTGGGATGGTGGTAAAGGTCCCCTCCAACTATTCTTCCAGCAACGTTTATGTCTTCCATATTCTCATTAAGAGAGGTTGTAGGAGTTTGCTGGCATTAATGGGACAGGCTTTTACCATTTCTGCCGATATGTTGTCTATTACTTCTATAATTTCATCATGTTGCAGCATGTTGCGAAATTACTGACGAATTTGGAGTGATTTTGGTATCTTCTTCTTGGGCCACTTGAGCCGGTGGTGTTGGCAGAGCCGGATTATTTAAAATCTCTGAGAAATGTTCTTTGAATCGCTCTACTTGATCTGCAATCGATGTCAGGATGTTCCTTTTCTTATCCTGGATAGATCGGGACTGATATGACTTTCATTCACATATATCTCTGGGTAAATCGTATACAAGTTTCATGTTTCTGCTTATAGCAGCTGCTTCCGCCCTTTCCGCAAGTTTGTCTTACCATTTAGATATGACTTCCCTGCAGGTAATTTTAGCTTATTTATTAAGTCTTCGCAGTGTTTGGAATATTACTATTACCATTGTATACTTCTTATCTTAGCTGAATCTCAAAGCCTCGATACGTTCTTAGGCACTCGTAGAATGCCATTATCTTCCGTCTCGACATGTGCACAAATCAGCGTGATACATATAGAAGTATGACACATTGATGCAGATCGTGGCTATTCCATCGCTTACAGTATTGAACCGCAAGAAAAGATGTGACTTTTGCCAATTACAAATCCACATCCGAATTCGTGCTTACCCCATGGCAGCTGAAATCAATGTCACGCAACATTTATGTTGCTTGCATCTCTGTTCATCTTATCTTCTGGATTACGGCAATGTTAGCCTTATATTTGTGGAATCGGTCAGTCGGATAGTAGATCCTTCTTTATAGACAGTCCGGACCAGGTACATATCCATAAATCATAGTCCTTGTAACGTTTGGGCTTACTGCATTTGAGTTTTCATATACGTTAGAAGCTGTTTCTTTTCCTTTGTATTTTTATAGTATTGGTCCAACCAATCACTACACTGTAGAACATTTTTGGGGTCATTGTCTGGGGTGTGCGAAATTCCAAGTAAGGGTAAAGGTATTAGGACGGTATATTGGCGATCTCAGGCCAAACTTTTTTTTGTGACGTTTAATATTTTTTGCTAATCTTGAAGTATGTTCAGCTAAAACTCAAGAACCATTTATGATTTCTCCTTTGGCAGCAGTATTGTAGAGAACACAAAACTCTTTGGGAGTTTTACTATACTGACCTAATACCTTCACTTTGACTTGGTAATGCTCACCCCCCAGATTGGCTGTTGGACTGTGTTATTAAACCATAAATGCAAAACATTGGAACGAAGAGCGTATGAGTAAAATTAAATCCGCATTAAATTAATATTACTCATACGCTGTACATACATACATACATACAAATATAACGAGTACAAAATGCAAACTCGCTACATATGCACAGTACAGTACTTGGGTCAGGGTTGTCATTTAATATCATCACCAATGACCAGTAGTTCTCTTTGTCACTGATGAGAGAACTATCTACAGAAATTTGGAGTTATTAAGCGATAAATGAAAAATTGTTAAAGGTTTAATTCAATAAAATTAGTCCAAAGTGACTTTTACATTAATAGAAATTATTATTTAAGCCGTAGATACGGCCAATAAGAAGAAGAAAGTTTCAGTCGGGCTACTCAATAAAACATACAATTTTCTATTATATTGATATTATTACTCGATTTCTAAAGTGGGCGGAGTGGTACATTTGTATTGGAGGTACCAGAAGGGGCGCGGCTAGACTTACAGTTTTTTTTTCTCCAAAAATTTATCTTATTATAGCTTTACTAAATACAGAATTTGGGTACGATCCCGTTGGGTGAATTGATATTTTTACTCGATTTCTAAAGTGGGTCGAAAGATGTATTTTTATGGGTGGTACCAGAAGGGGCGGGGCCATGCGGCCCATTTTCAAACTTTATCTTGCTTGAGCTTTACTAAATACAGAATTTGCGACGATCGCGTTAGATCTATTACTAATATTAATCGATTTCTAAAGTGGGCGGTACTAGATAGGTATGGGAGGTACCAGATGGGGCGAGGTTAAACTTCCAGTTATTTTTCTCCGTAGCTTTACTAAATAAAGAATTTGGGTACGACCGCGTTGGTTTTATTGATTTTATTACTTCATCTCTAAAGTGGGTAGAAAGGTACATTTGTATGGGAGGTACCAGAAGGGGCGTGTCTAGACTTCCAATTTTTTTCCAAAACTTTATCCTGTTATAGCTTTACTAAATACAGAATTTGGGTACGATCCCGTTGGGTGAATTGATATTTTTACCCGATTTCTAAAGTGGGCCGAATGATGTATTTGTATGGGAGGTACCAGAAGGGGCGGGGCCATGCGACCCATTTTCAATACCGTACGTAGTTTTGAGAAAATATTAACTCGTGCAAACGTTCAAAATATTTGGTTGCGTCTTTGGAAAGTTATCGTGCGCACCAGCCGGAGAGCCTGACGGACAGACGAACATGGCTCAAACGACTTAAAAAGTCATGAATCGAATTTGGTTTAAAGAAACCTATTGTCTAAAGTAACTTCTTCTATGTGTTACACTTTTAGGTAACAAGCATCATGAAAAAAGTTTGGCCTGAGACCGACAAACCCTTTGAGGGTGTTTACTAACCTTTATCCTGACTTGGAATTTCTCACCTCCTCAACATGAGGTGGTTGTAATTCGGCGTGACACACACTTATTAGGATTTAGTTTCAAAACGTCGCTACGCCGACCAAAACAGTCATGTGTCTTTCAATTACTTTTCAGGAGAGTCAAAAAACTGGTTTATTTTGGAATATTTCTCATATATAATTCTAAGATATTACTGATCTTGATCTTAACCAAACCACGAAAGAGATTTAAGCGTCGATGGACGACGACTAGAGCTTTACAAAATTTCAATAAAAAAAAATCGAAAAATTACACAACTGATTTGTTTGGCGCAGCAACGAAATATTTTTAATCTATTCACTTTAATTTGTTTATTTGAAGAAAGATTTTTAAATTACTTACTAAATAAATTCTTATTTTTATTTTGTTTTTCGTTTATTTTACAGATACCCTCTACAACTAGAACCATCAATGATATCCAAAGCGATATGGCTGGTCACGACGATGAGGGTTCAGGTCGTATAACCGACGATGTGGATGATGAAGAATACAGAATAAATGGTTCCGGTGATGGCTCAGGAGATGGTACGTACCCAAAATTACCTGATTTAAAAATAACATTGACTAACTTTTTTCTCTACACCGTCTTTACAGGAGCAACATCATCGCCATTCGATCCTCGCTCAGATAACAATGAACTGGACAATACAATTTCACCACATGATTCATCCAGTTCACCGGCCAATTCGGTCACCGCTGCTGCTGCATTGAGTTTAACTTCACTGTGTTGCCTACTAGTCATACATACATTAGCAACGATACGATTTTAAAACAAAACGATTTTTAAAACTAAATTAAACGCAACATTGCAGCAACAACAAATCCAAGGGTGCAACTCTGTTTTATAAATTATGTAGTTATTATATAATAAACGAAGTAGAAGAAGAGATTTAAATACAACAACAAGAAGAAGAAGAAAACAAAAAAGTATGAAACATAAAGATATATATGAAAACTTAAAGCGAAACTCAAGAACACAGAATACAAAAGAAAAAAAAACAACAACAAAAATTAAGAAAACTAAATAAATTTGCTCTTAATGCACTTAGAGTGCAACAAAAACACACACACAAAGTATGAAGAAAAAATACAAGAGATATTCTTCTAAAATAAATATCTAAAAACATAAGTGCAAGAATGAATTCTCGAAGAACGACCCATAGGAAAAAAAACGCATAAGACGAAGGTGAAAATAAGAAGAGTGCAACAAATCACATGGATTTTTTAAAGCCATAAGTGATAAAAAAGGGGAATGATAGAAAAGCGTTTTCCAAAACTTCCAAGTAATTTACAAGAGGTATTGCAAAAACGAATTAAAACTAAAGGAAAAAAAACAAGGTATCATTAGTTGACGATACAGAGAAAAATGTAAACCAGAGAGAGAAAGAGAGAGATAGCGAACGTTTTAAAGTCCAAAGAGCTAAAGTAATTTTTTTTTCTATTAGAAACTAAAAAAAGCTGTTAGGTAGTTTTCTTTGTTAATCAAAAAAAAAGAAGAAATACACGTACTGTTTTTTTAGGCAATTAACAAATTTTAGAATTTTTTTAAGAAACCATTAAAAATGTTTAACAAAAAACAAAACGTAACGGCTTTATTGCCTGTTTAATGTATTGGTTGACTTTGAGC
This sequence comes from Muscina levida, assembly GCA_964034835.1. Taxonomy (NCBI): domain Eukaryota; kingdom Metazoa; phylum Arthropoda; class Insecta; order Diptera; family Muscidae; genus Muscina; species Muscina levida. The sequence goes on from OZ035883.1 coordinate 67,690,636, forward strand.
AAAACAATAGCATAAAATACAACAATATTGTTTCAATAGCTAAGACGTTAATTAGTACATGTGTATACGGTTGTATATTCTTAATTGTGAACCTTTTCTCAAACTCAAAGCAATTCCCAGACAGTCATTTACATTTATTTGAAAGCCTTAAAAATCTATTGTTTCCAGATTACACAGACAGCTGATTTTTATAAGAAAATTTAAAGTTGCTGTTGCTGTTAAGAAAGTAGTAGATTTCGTTTGGAATGATGGCAAAGTTTTATATGTACAAATCAGCTGATTCGTGTTTCAATAATTGTTTGGAAAAAATATGACGGTGCTAGCTAAATACGAACTTGAATTCAGTTACAAGTATTTAAACAATTTTTAAAAGTCGGAAAGAAATGACGTTGTGGGAATTTGTAAAAATAAGTGCTATCGATTTTTTAAATTGGTACCATTTATATTCCTTTTCTACAAACTTTTGAAGTTTTTGTAATAAAATGTTGTCATATATTTTAAGGAATCTCACAACACAGTTATTTCTGGGGTGTGAGAAATTTCAAGTCAGGGTAAAGGTACTAGGCCAGTATAGAAAAACCTTCAAAGTGTTTGGCGTTCTCAGGCCAAAGTTTTTTTATTACCTTTTTTATTTTAACTAAAATTTATGTTTGTTCGTTTACTGTGTCTGCTAGATCTGAAGAGCCGCGTGGATAGTTTCTCATTTTATTCTTTAGCAGAATTGTAGAGAAAACCTAAACCTTTGGGGGTTTTACTATACTGACCAAGTAAATTTACCCTAACTGGAAATTTTTCACACCCAGATTGCCTGTTGAACTGTGCTATTAAACCATAAATCCACACTACTGGAATGATGTGCGTATGATGATTATAAAATCAGCATAAAATTAATATTACTCATACGTTGTAAACACATACATACATATGTAGTGAGCACTACATGCAAACTCCCTACATATGTACCGTACAGTACTTGGGTCAGGTTCGTCATTCAATTTCATTAGCAATTTTATGAAAAAAAGTGATAAATGAAAATATTTTGAAAATTTCATTCGATGAATTTAGTTCCACTTTGGTTTTGACATAGTAGATTCTGAACTATGAGTCGGGTTTTTAAAATATTTTTAAAATATTTTGTATACTCGTTTTGCAAAGCTTTTTTGTAAAGGACTTTTTTTCCAATAAGGGCGGGTTGATGTTGCATTAGATAAGCTGGGAGTAAGATATTAACGAAATTCCAAATTTTATTTGAAACTCTCATGTATGCCATTATGTAAGAAATATAACATTGTTAAAATGTCCTCTGCAGCTGCTCGTGGTGGCACGAATACTAGTGGTTCATAGATCTAGCTGACTAGCAATGATCTGTTTTATGTTGACTTTAAAGGCATTGATCGATTGCGGATTATGGTAATAGACCTATGACTTTACACGCCACAAAATCGCTATAACGTATTTTAAATTCTTTCAGTACTTATAGAGCCTTGATAGTTTAGTTTATACACATCCATTTTGTCCAAATTTTGATCAACTTTTTCAATGCTAATAAAAAACAAATCATATTTGAAGAAAATCCGAGGATATCCATAGAAGTTGAACCTCATTACTTCTACACAGTAGTTATCGGATATAAGAACATAAATCATTTACAAGAAACAAACCGCAGTAAAGAATGTTTATTAAAAACGCCAAACATTCTTTTTTTTAATAATTATTGTTTATAAGAAAAAATCATATCATATTCTTATATCCGTTATCTACTGTACCAATATGGCAAAAGTAAAAGTATCCGCATTTTTTTTTTTCATTTTAAAACAAGTTGTCAAAGTATGATAAGTGGAAGCAGAGTTCGTAAATACTTATCATTGAGAAGTATTATTTTGCTCTTCTCCTCAAATACAACTCTATTTGCGAGCGACTCAATTTTGTGTTTTCATTTTCGACGTAAAAAGAAATGAGCGCTCGTTTGTTAATGGTCTAGAACATCATCGCTCGTTGAATACTCTTTCGAAAGCACTCAACAAAAGAGTACTCATTGCTTTCAATGCTTTGATATTTCTCACTCAAAAGTTATTGCGATGATAAACTCTTTACAACAACAAAGCTAAGTTTTGAGTGCTCCTGTTTAATAACATGCTCATAACTGATTTGGTTTACAGGAATTACATGTGTTAACAGTATTATTATTTCAAAAATAATAATAATTTTCTTACATACTACCTAAATATCAATGCATATTTTCCAAGCAACACAATTCATTTCTGTGTTCAACGAAACGACGGCACTTGAAAAATCAACATTATACATATGTTCACATTTGCTTATTTATGATTGATAAGTAAAATGCAATCGATCATTTTCGTGAAATGAGCGCTCCTTGTTTGCTTCAATGAGCGTACAATGAGTTATTCAATTTAAAAATTCTATTCAAACAAGCGGTCGCCATTTAACTTATCAAAGAATGAGTGAAACTAATGAGGAGTTTATAGAAGAGAAGATTGCTTGATTGCTTTCGCTCACTTGTTTTGAAAATGATAAACTCATTGTAAAGATAACTCAAGAGAGCGAGAGCGTATTTTGATTGCTCTACGCACTCTGAGTGGAAGTCTATTTAATGAGGTTTCAAAACTTTGAGTCGGCTTCCTGTAAAACTATGAAAATTTGACAGATCAACTTCTGCCAAAACGATATAAATAAAATAAGTATATTATTCGTGTCTTAAGACCACTTTGTAATTTATGGATATTTTCATCTCAAAACAAATTTAGAAACTACTAACGCAAAAAAAAAATTTATACATTTTTTTTGGAAATTTTCCTTTTTTTGTCAACAAGCGTTAACTGTCTTCTAAAAAACGAATCAGCTGATTTATTTACATAATATGCTTTGTTAGTGACAACTTCGTAATTATCCACTCATACGCTTTAATTAAGGTGCCATAAACCATAACATACCAATTTCCATCCACTTCCATTTTTATCTAAACGTAATCGAAGTCATACTTCCATTACAAAGTTTACAAAGAATTTAAGAAAATCAAAAAAAAAACAGAAATTTATGCTCATTTTGAATGTCAGGAAATAAAAACGCCAATATGATAGAAAGCAAAAAAACGGGACAAAACGATAAAAACCGCTACAACAAAATAAACTTAAATTGTTTCTTTTTTTATTTAAAACGAACCCATTAAAACTTAACTTTAGCAAAGAAATTTCCTTTTTTTTCTATAAAAATATAAATCACAGCAAAACACAGGTGAACATTAGTAAAAGAATAAAATTACTGACAAACTCAACAATTAAAGTACGTAAAATTGAAGAACTGAAATTTGCTAAGAAATTAGCAAATTAACAAAATAATAACACTTTTATTGGTAAATGACGACAACAGCAAAATAACGACAAAAAAAGAAAAATACATATTAAAAAATAAAGATAGAAAAAAACGTAGACGACTTACAGCTTTATACTACATACTTTCAAAATAATGTTCAAGAGTTTAAAACTTGAAATAAATTGATCAATAACAATTGTAAATTGTAAATGAATGTGGCAATTAAAATGTCAAAAGTGTACGCAATTATTGTTACACTATCGTGATGTTCCGGTAATGTACGGATATTTTCATGAAAAAATTAGGAGAGTTTCGATGAAATGTTGAATGTTTGTTGATATGACTGATGATGCCTAAACTGCAACATAGAGGGCATTTTATATTGCCATTGAAAATTCTATGTACGAGATTTCATTCGTCAAAAAAGCTGGAGCATAATCATGGCATTCGTGATTGAATGATTTCGGTCGAAATGTTTCAGCAATCACATTGCAAAAAGTCAACATTTCGATCACGAATGCAGTTATGCTAAAACATATGGCGACCCTTAAAAAACTTAACAATATGGAGTTTTGCGTAGCATAGTGATTGAGTATTATTGAGTAAAGCGCGTATTGAGAATTATTTGTTATAACATCATAATGTTTGGCAATCAGTGGATTTTTTAATGACGGATTGTGGAAACAGTTAATCGCCCATGAAGAATGTCCCTGGCGTCCGCTGTGGGGCACGTTACGCTTTCCTACTGGCATCACATATCGTCCGAATCTACATCGTTTTTATTTATAACGGATCCGAGATAGAAGAATTAAAACACTACCTCAAGGCAATAGTTATCGACGATGACGCTGCAACCTCAACGGGAGGCCACTATGTATGATGGTACCATTAACTTCGTCTTGCCCTCGTTTACTGCCAACCCCATTTTCGCTGAGCCAAGCCCATGAAGAATGTCCCTAGTGGCGTCCGCTGTGTGGCACGTTACTTTGTCCTACTGGCACCACTAGTCCTAGTCCGTATCCACATTGTTTCATTTGGGCCAACAAAATTGGTCATAAACGTTCTGTAGCGTTTGCCATTTAAGATGATTGCCTCAACAATGACTTTTTCGAAAATCATGGACCAATGACACCGCCGGCCAAAAATCCGTACCAAACTCTAACTTTTTACGTATGCATTGCTATCTGGTTAACCTCCTGTTGTTATTGTTGTAGCCACGTAAATGTGTAAATAATGTATTGAAATTGAATTGAAGTTTTGGGGTCTGCTCGCTGGGTTTTCGTCTGTTTCCCAGTAATTTGGCCGCATACTGGCCACACGTTAGGGGTATTTGGCTCAATTGTGGCCCAGTATAAATTGCGCCTATACCAGTCGAATCGTAGCTGTGCCAGAACCGATGCAATTCCGCGAATGGTCTCCGAGAACAACGTTCATAGGGTAAGGGTTTATGTCCGCGTTTGACAGTGTCCCTATGAATGTCGTTTAGACCTGCGTGATAAGATCTCTGATATATAGGCTCTCTTTTGTAGCGCTAGACCTCCTTCTCTAGATGGTGAAGATGTCTCCTTATGTGCCGGGTTGAGTCATCTAACTCATAGGGTAAGAGTGTATGGCCCGGTGGCAGTTTGCCTATGAAAGTCGTTAAGACCTGCCTAATAAGCTCACTGATATTTAGGCTCTCATTTGTAGCGCTTGACCTCCCTCTCTACTTGTGAATATATCTCCTTACGTGCCGGATTGGGCTATCTAACTCACAATCATGGCGATTGGGGTGGTTCCTTCTGTGGCAACCCATAAGGTACAGCTAACACAACATATCATTGTGCACCCTTATGGTCATGTAGGTGTCCTTCTGATGACAGGAGGCATTCTGAAGCTGTTCTCAGGGCCGCATTCTGGCAGGTCTCGACTTTTTTCCCCTTCGTGCTGCTTACATTTGCTGACCATACTGGCGCTGCATAATTCACCACAGGTCGGTCTATGGCTTTATACGTGGATAATGATAGTTCCTTTCACATGTTTGCCTGAATTTGTTTGAAATCGATTTATAAATGTATCAAAAGGTTGAACTGTGTATACATAATACCTAATTCGAATTGCAGCAACAAATTTTAGACTCTAAATTTTAGAGACTTTGTTTCCATCTCTGTTTTTTATAAAACATCAGCTGTTGCAGGGTTAAGGTCAATGTAAATACCGTTATGAAATTAAAAGATTTTGACAGCGTTTATATTTGTCATATTAATTCAAAATAAAATTCATCTGAATTCCAAGGAAACTCCGTGGAGACATTGTATTCAAGATGACTATTGCAATATCGTATATGTATGTATTCGCCGCTTAAAGACTGTTCACATACTCCATGTACTTCAAGGGCATGTAAAGCACGATTAACATCCTCTGCTCAAGTTTGACACATTCACATGACAGCTGATTAGTAATCGCACAATCTCCTTTAATCATGTTCAAACGACTCAAAAAGATATAATAACATCAACGGAGCTTTAAAACCGAACACACGATAGAAAATCTAAAATCGCGGTATACTTAGGACATAACAGCAACAAAAACTCACATATATTTGACGAAAATATGAATGTAAAATGTTTAAATGTAAATTATACATATATATATATATTTATATAAAAAAAAACGAAAACAAATCATCTAAAAATTTAACTACACACATAATAATATTATGTATTATTATGTATTATTATTATTATTAGGTACTACTACAAAAATACTTAGTTAAAAAGAAAGAAACAAAGAATGAAATGAAATTTAGTTAGTAGCCAATTAATATTAAAGTGAATCTATATATATATATATATATACAAATAAATAAATTAATAATTTCCAACAAAATGCACAATAAGAATGAATGAACGAATGATAAAAACTAAAAAAAATTACATATTAAATAATTTTTGAATTGAATAGGCCACAAAGAATGGAAATACAAATACTATCTACATATACATATAATATAAATGTTAACTTGACATTTTATATACGCCTACAAGCGTTAACAAATTCTCCTTTATCGTATACAAAAATATTTTTATTTAACAAATGAAAATTTGTGTATCTTTTTTTATTATTTCTATTAATTATTTAACTAGTAAGAGTATAAAACGAAAACTTTTTTGCATGTGATTAATATTATTTAAGTTATATCTTATTATTATTATTATTATTGCTATTATAATTGAGCTAAACATATATTATATTGCTATTATCTACGACTTGTATCCCATTTTGTTTTAATTGCATATATTTATGTATTTGTTTACATTTCTTTGTTAATAATAAATAATATTTGTATGTGCGATGAAATAACAACAAATTCAAACAGCCAACCAGCACAATTTGAAATTTCGTGACACTTTCAAAGAAAATATCAGCTGTTAAAGGCCTGCGCATATGTGTTATGTAATAACTTTGCTATGCGCTATGACTTTTGGTGTTTGACATAAAAGTTGAACTAACAACTTTTCCATATTATATAACTAGGTCTCTCTTTATTAAATAATTTTGTAAATTCGGCTCCACTTTTCGTTTCCCCCTTCCACTAACTTTTGGCCTCCAGTCCCTGACATAAATAATTAAAATTACAAAACTACAAAATAAAAATAAAATACAGTTAATTAAAAGTAAAAATACTACTTTATATACTATTATTACTATTACGAAGTAAAAAAAAAAACAAAACACAAAAACAAAAACAAACAAATATTATTATTTTTATAGATTATTAGTAATGTAACTATAATGATAACAAAAACCAGAATCGTATATAGTCGCAATTTAATTTAATTTAAAAAATAAACTAAACAAAACTAAAATAACTCAAATATGAATGAATGTTAAATTATGAAAATGTAATAAAATTAAAAAATAAAAACCTAAATGTAATTTCATAGATGTCAATCATAACACAACACACAAAAACACGCCAATTGACCCCTCCCCCAACACCAACCTCAAAACAGTAAAAATAAAATTCCAAAAGAATACATAAGAATAACTATGTAATTGTTTACTCATTTCAAAAATAAACCTAAAAAGCGAAAAAGAGAAAAACAAAATGAATATTAAAAAAATAGACTAAAACAACTATCTAAATAAAAGTAAACTCTCTTATATAAAACTGAACTCTGAATGTCATCAAATCGCAAAATATTGTATACAACAAATAATACATGGATCAGAATTAATTATGTATACATAATATACTAGGTATTTGAGACATACATACATACAAACCGATACCATTTACCATACATATGTATAAGAAGTATGTACATTAAATGTGCAACATTTACCAACAGACAGACAAACAATACAACAAAAACACTTCAAACAAATAATCATATTTTTATTGTAAAATTATTTTCCGTTTTTTTTTCTTCTCCTCTACTTTTTGTAAACTTACAACTCTTATTCATTAATTTTTGTTTCGCAAAAAAAAAAAATCCCATATACACAAATAAAATGAAATTACTTTTATTTCGAATTAAAGTGAAAAAAATAATGTGCCCGAGTTTTATTTTACCACCGGGGTGGGGGGTTATATATGGTAATTGGGGGTTTAAGGTTACACAGTGTGTAACGTAATTTTCTCACGGACTGAGGCAAGTCAAGTTCCCTCCTATAGGACCAACAAAACCTGCCGGTATAATAACTCTGTAGATTTTCTTTTGACTAAAGCGCCCTTATCACTGGTAGACTTGTCTGGGAAAGTAGGAAGTGTCTGCAAGACATCCGCAAGGATAGGTGCATGACCATGGTAAATCGTTGATGACACGTAGGGGACCGTCCATACAAATCGTTGTCGAAATTTTCATACAAGTGTCCGCTTTGTCATCCACGACCTGATGAGCGACAATGTCGGTCACAACAAAATATAAAAAATGTGAAAAATGTATGTACTTGTCGTCAAAACACTCGGTTGACGACAAGCTGACCGACAAAATACTAATGTTGTCGTGCATCAAACAAATGTGTTCAATGTAACGAGACAATAACGACATAAAATTGAAGAGGAAAGTAGAAGTAAAAAATGTTCAGTTTGTTGGTAACAGCAGTGCGAGACGGTTCATGTATCGCACGTTTTCAATAAAACTACTTCAATTTGTTATTTTAAATTATTAAGCACTGGTAACGACAATTTGACCGACATTGTCGGTGATCATGTCGTGCATGATTGTGTGGGCAACATGTCGCTTATTTAGGCATCAACGACAATTTGACCGACATTGTCGCGCATCAGGTCGTGCATGACAAAGCGGACACTTGTATGAAAATTTAGTCGACGATTTGTATGGACGGTCCCCTACGTGTCATCCTTGAGGATGTCTTGCAGACACTTCCTACTGGGTAGGATCACAAATTAACCTGCTTTTTTGATTGGCTTAGGAGAGAAAGACAGCTAAAGTTTTTCATATGAATATGGATGGCTTCCCACCCACCCATTTCAAAGTGAGATTCCAAACTTTCTTAATATGAGATTCCAACTGTATATTATCGTATTGTGATGACAAATTAAGCTTCATTTTGCGATTGAACACTTAGTTTAGTAGATAACTGCACTTCATGGTTTTAATACGAATATTGATAGATTCTAAACCATTTTAAGGTGAGATTCCAACCTATTTCAAGAGACTCCAAATCTTGATTTTCCAACTATTATATGGTGTTCACAAACTTAGCTTTTTTGCAATTGATCATTTAGCTTAGAAGGCATGGGTTTGCCTATCGTGGGCCCACCTGTTTTGGTATAAATTGAAAAAAGCGATAAATTCGACCAGTTTTAATAGACTTTTAAATGTCTTCATTATGCTGTTTTCTTGACAAAAACGATAAATTAATGACTTTATAACGCTCATACGACTATGTTTTAGCTGTCTATGATATTTACAACAACAACAAGAATTTAAAAAAAAATCCAAATTTTGGCAAGGGGTTAACCTATATATTTTTTTGCACAAAAATATTTTTCTTTAAATTTCGCCGCAGCGAAAGTGTTTTAAGAATGTGCTTCAAAAATGTAATAATTTAATATGAGTTTAACTTTCATTGCTACTAAGGATCAGAATAAAATCAGGCTTATTTATTTTTTTAGACCTATTTTAACTCTTTAAAAAACTAAATAAATGTTGACTTCAACATTTGATTTAAACTCCTATCGTGAGACCTTTAAACTAGCTTTTAGTTGGCATAATTTTGCCCATCGTTCGCCCACCTGTTTCGATATAAATTGAATAAAGCGAAAATTCGATCAGTTTTCACTTACTTTTGAACGTCTTTATTATGCTGGTTTTTTGACATGATCGATAAATTAATTATTTTATAACACAAACTACTAAAAATTAGCAGTCTATGTCATTTAAAACTAAAGAAAATTTTTTTATTAAAAATTCCAAATTTTGGCAATTTTTTTCCACAAAAAAATATGTTTCCCAATTTCGCTGCAGCAGCTTTGTTCTGAGATAGTACTTCAAAATATTTAAAATCTGGTATGACTTTTGCCTATCGAGGGCCCACTTGTTTTGGTATAAATTTAATAAAGCAAAAATTCGACCAGTTTTCATTGACTTTTGAACGTCTTTATTATGCTGATTTCTTCACAAAATCGAAAAATGAACTACTTTATAATGCTCAAGCGATCATATTTAAGCAGTTTAAGCCATTTAAAACAAAAGAAAATTTTTATAAAATAATCCAAATTTTTTTGCACAAAAATATTTTTCTTTGAACTTCGCCACAGTGGCTTTGTTTTTAGATAGTGCTTCAAAAATGTAATAATTTGATATGAGTTTAAAGTTCATGTCTATTTAAGATCAGAATAAAATCAGGTCAATTTAATTTTGTATACCTATTTTATCCGTTTAAATACACATTAAATTTCGACTCTTTATCATTTGAATATAACTCCTATCGAGAGACCTTTAAACTAGCTTTCAGTTGCTATATGTTAGCTTTCGAAGAGTCAACTAGTGTTAGTATAACTTGAAAAAAGCGAAAATTCGACCAGTTAGTATTAGTTGGCTGTTCAATCAGACGATGCAACGAAGGAGATTCCTCTACATCATCGTATATAAGCTATTCTTTCTACAAAAAATACAGCAAACAATGACAATGAAATTCGACCAGTTTGCTAAAACTCTTCTATATATTCAAGTAGTTGAAACGATACTATTTTAAAACTTAAATTGTTAAATAGTCGTAATATAGTCTAAAACATGCTTGGTATCTATAATTTAGGATTTGTCTGAATATAAAAAAGTTTAATATGCACATAAAGCAAAGTTGTCGGTAATTGTATAAGAATTGTCAATAGTTTTGCATGGCCAGTAATAGGGTTTACACTAAACTTTCATAAAACGTTAAATATGACACAAGTGTATCATAAATTATTTAAAATATGACACAAGTGTTTCAAATATTATATGAGATACTAAAAACAGCAAAATTTCGACTAGTCTTCTTTGACTTTTGAACGTCTTCATTATGCTGATATCTTGACAAAAACGGTAAATTAATTACTTTATAACTCTCAAATGTATAAGTTTTAGCAATCTATGACATTTACAACAACAACAAAAAATTTATAAAAATATCAAAATTTTGGCAAGGGGTTAACCTATATATTTTTTTGCACAAAAATATTATTTTCCGAATTTTGCCGCAACGATGGTGTTTTTAGATAGTGCTTCAAAAATGTAATTGCTATTTAGGATCAGAATTAAATCAGGTTTATTTAATTTTTTAGACCTATTTTAACCGTTTAAATACACAATAAATTTCGACTCTTTATCATTTGATTAAAACTCCTAAGGAGAGACCTTTAAACAAGCTTTCTGTTGGTATAAATTTGCTTCTTATAGTTTATTAGTTTTAATAATTGTCTACATTTCGACTTTAAATGACGATTCCAAGTCAACGTTCAATGTATTGTGAGTTTTTTTTTCAAATATTCTGTTATAATTTTAATTAAGGTTCAAGAAGTTTACACTCCCTCCATTACTAACGTTGGGTGAAATCCCCCCATACTAGGATAGTATCAGAGTTTCTCATCTGTCATATAAAAGTAAACAAAAAACCGATTTTTTAAGAATCAATTCCCAGACACTGAAAAAAAACAATGTTTTGCATGAAATTCAATTAATATATTTTATTTAATACTTTGTGCATGAACATATTCATATTTTTTTAAAATGCATCCTTGTTGGGGTATTCCACCCAGACGATAGTAATGGAGGGTAAAGAAATCCCTTTTAAATTAACGACACTTCTTGAAGCTGGTTGTTATGAAATCTTGCATGTTATAGATGTCGATGGACAAGTGTCATGTCGGTAAACAATGTACTATTGCATTAGTTGGCAATGCTGGAAAGAGCAACTGAACTATCGGTAATGCCGTTTTCCTTCACATGGATGCATTTCTGGTTGGCAATATTGAAAACAGCTGTTCCCCGACTCCGTGCTGTTGTTTTGATGCAACGCATTTCATAAAATAAGAATAAGTCAAACAGACGAAAATTAACATAAAAATGGTCTTAGATCTGGAAAATATCAATCCCAATGTGTATAGCAGATCGAAGGAACGTGCTGTAACCAAACAAGAAATTGATGAAAATGTAGCTGATCCCTTTGACAAAAGAGAAATATTTGGTAAGGGTGTCAATAAGATTTCGAAAAAATACCTATTAATTCACAGCATCACCTCTTCCATAGATTTAATACGCAACATAAACGACCCAGAACATCCGCTGACACTGGAAGAATTACGAGTCGTACAAGAGGATCTTATTAAAGTCAACGATGAGGGCAATGAAGTATTTATAAATTTCACACCCACCATACCACATTGCTCCATGGCCACGCTTATAGGTTTGTCTATAAGAGTAAAGTTGTTGAGATCTTTGCCCCCCAGATTTAAGGTGACAGTGGAAATTACTCCCGGTACACATTCTTCGGAGAATGCGGTCAACAAACAATTGGCAGACAAGGAAAGAGTTGCGGCAGCTTTAGAGAACAAACACTTGGCCGAGGTCATTAATCAGTGTATTGCTGTTGACCAAGCAGCGGCAGCCTAAAAACAAAACTATGGCATATTGTGTATTTTTTTCGTTATGTTTTATTTCTAATAAAAACGTAAACAACAACTTTGTTGTGTATTTACACCGGCAACTGTGCTAACTTAATTACTTTTCTTGGCTTGTATGCTGTTTGCAGTATCAGTTGGTCGTGGTTTTGTGGGATCGTATTTGTATGTTTTAATCAAGGGTCCCTTGCCGGCTTTGGCAAAGCGTATTTCATCTAAACGGCTGCGTTCTTCTAATTCTCTGGTGATTTTCATGTTTTGCCAAGCTGCAAAGAAAGTAAGAATGAAAATGATTTATAAAAAAAAACATATAAAGAGGCAATAAAGGAGGTCATATAAAGACTATTCTAAATATATTTTAGGAAAATGACTTGTTAGAAAAAGTAGCACGCATTTATAATTATTTACTAAATAACCAAGAAGTGATAAACATATCGAAATTCCTGTTTCGTATTCCTGTTTCCCATTTGCTTAAGTTTATATATGGACATTTCCACAGAAAGGTACACACTGATCTAAAAATTAAAAGTTGACAAAAATGTTATTCCGACTTGTATTAGTTAAAGCTAGTATTTTAAATTAAAATGTTCAAAGCTTTTCTTGTTTTCTTTATAATTAAACGATCTGCAAAATTGCAATAAAGAGCCGGTCACCTCATTGAATTTTTAATAACATATTTACTCATAATGCAAGTGCACTCTTATCACAATATAGTTGGTACAACAATAAAAAACTTTAATAATACTAAGAAAAAAGATTATTTGACGGTAACATATTTATTTGATTTTATTGACGTACTAATGTAACATTCGTGACCAGTAAAAACAAAATTATGTTTTTCATTGTTTTTCATCTAATTGAATATTATACATATTACTACTTCGGTGTCCTGCTCAATTATTTTGTGGCAATAAAATAATAGTTTTATTATTAACTGTGCCAGATATATGTGCATACATATATCGAGAAGATCAGCATAACTCAAAAAATATTTAAAAAGTGTTCCCGATTTGTTGGTGTGTTCAGAAATATTTTTTTACCTCAAATGACCGAGTTGTTAACAAAACATTTAAAAAAGTAGATGAACAAATTTTAAACTGTGATAGAGAATGAATGCCTTAATAACGGTTAAAGATAATCCTCAACAATACATAGTAGATTCTTGAAAGTGAAACACCTTGAAATCGGCTTTTAAGTGTAGAATTGACAACCTATATCTCAAACTGTGTTTATATTCTGAAAGCCTGACTCCGCTACAAATCTCTCGCACATTTCTAAATTATCACAACAATACTTTAACAGTTGTGATATTATTACCGTGGTTTTTCCAACCTTTTAATTTTTTCAATCGGCCCATTGTGAAGCGTTAATTTCAATTAAATTTGTATGTACGCTTTTTTATTATGCATACATATATTTGGCCCTTTTTTGCAAAATTACACGCAAATTTCGTGTTTCATAGAATAAAAAATATGTTTCACAAGCATTTTTTGTGTTTTTAGTGCACACATTTTTAATTTTAAGTGCATATAATATACGCAGATTTTTGATTTTTTAGTCCACGTCATCCAGTCATCTAAAAAAAAATTCTTTAATTTCCGGCCCCCTCGATGTTATCGACAGCAACTTCGCAGTATAAGTGTCGAGTCAATCGGCATGTCTAGTAAAAAAACTTCTCAAACAGTGATGTTCGCATTCGTCGATAAACAAGTAAGTGCCGTTAGTTGTGAATCTAAAAATAGAAAGCGTGTTTATTCACAACAACGCGAGAAGCTATCCTATACCTCATTCATGGGGTGTGAAGGGAAATTACATTTTCTTTTTTCCTTGTCCTACTCGTTATCATATTCGCAGCTACAAACCTTGACATTTTTTGTTCTGTTGGTTTGAATTACAGTACGAAAGTTATATCGGAGAAATTTTCTTTAAATTTATACAGACAGCGGTTGCTTGAATAAAGATATAACATTTTTCACCAAATTGAAATATGTATATTCTACTGCGACTTTCTTATTAAAAAGTTTTTGTAGTAATTCTAAGATCTGGGCCCTTTTCTTTACAAAATAATCAGCGCGTATTCTTATTCCAAAATATCTCCTGCACTCTTTTTTTAGAAGATTGGATTCTTCATTTCTGTCTTAACAAATTATTTAAAGAAATATTATTTTTCATTTGCGCACAGAAAGTTTAATACTTACAATCTTTCATGCCTTCCACAAACTTTTTCTTCTTGATGGGTAAACTTGCAGCTTTGTGTATAATTATTTGATCGATATTGAAATACTTTCTAACGGCAGGTATTTTCAAAATGGCAACCTGGTAAACAAAAACATTTTAAAAAACGAAAACATATTACAGTATTTTACTTTAAAATTCCTCTTCATGGAATATTGCACTTACTTGACCCAGTGAAATGAAATTACTGCATGCCCAATAGGTTAAAATTGCAGCAGGGAAATTCATTGTAAACGGAAAGACGGCAATAGGTAGTGCCCTCAAAATATATTTCATCATACCCATATTTTGAGCATTTAATCTTGCAGAATCTGTGCCTATTTCAATGGTTAAGTAGAGAGTAGCACTAGTTATGAGGGGCAGTAAAAATGTTGGATCGGCAATTGTCAAATCGGTAAACCAGAATAAGCCGCCATCCCTCATAGACTCGACAGGTGCATTAGCCATAGCTCTAAGGCCCATAAAAAACGAAAGGAAAAGCGGAGCCTGGGCCAATGGGACAAGCATATTCTTTAATGGGTTCATTTGCTTTTCCTTCATGAACGTCATCATTTCCTGAGCATATCGGGCAGAATCAATTGCATTTCCCGATTGCCTAGCTTCTGTCATTTTCGTTTGCAACACTTGCATTTGGGGCATGTTGTTAGTCATTTTGGCTGCATTACGTTGAGCCATAATAACCAGCGGAAAAATTAACGTACGTACCACCACGGTGCCGATAGCAATAGCACCCCACCAAGGTATATCCCAGCCAACATGCAGGAACTCCATACAATTTTGCACAAGACCCACCGGCGACCAACCACCCAGTCCAATGGAAGCAAATGTAGGTTCACCCAAAGCATTTAATGCGGAACCAGCAAGTTCACCCACATTATCTGGAACCGGAGGTGGTGCAGGTATGTCGGCTAAATTAACAACTGTCTTACCGGCAACATCACCTGCCGCTGCACTGGCATATCTCACTCCCAGCGACGGCATGGCCAAGGCCATCATCGGCAGCTTTAGTGTATTTTGAACTCTCGCAGATTGTTGCCATCTTTGGTCTCTGCCGACATGTAAATCACGGCTGTTTATAAACTGGGAGGAAATTGCTGGTGATGTGAACTGTGGAATTATAAAATTTATTAAAAATATATCCATAGTTCATTGCTTACAGGTTATGTCATTATTGGCACGACTTTTAACTCAAGATTGTATCTATCTACCTTGGATTGTAAATGCAGCTGTTTCAACGCATTAGCATTGCGCAAAAATTGCATGCGCTGGGATATCATAGCGAAGCAATTTTAGTTTAATTAATAATTCTTTAAACTTATTTCGATTTTGCTTAGAAATTTTCCAATGTTATTATTTTTCCTGCATTCCCACTTGACATTTAATGACAAAAAGAGATGATGAGAGTAAAGGCGATGTGAAATTTAAAAACATATGATTCAAACGGTGATGCCATATAGCAGTGAGTTAATCACTTTCTCGTATGTAATATCCAGATGCCACCAGTTGCGATTTACGTTCGAGTTTTTAAACCGGTATATATCGCAAGGAACTAAAAAATAAAATAAATAAAATAAAATAAAATAAAAAAAAAAATAAAATAAATAAAATAAAATGAAACACAATGGGGCCTCTTGGGTTCTATGATGACCCCCCATGTGGGGTTACTCAAATGAAAGATATTTTCGAGACGAATCCAACGGTGCTAGTTCCGACGGGTTCCAGGACCGAGTTAGAGCCATTTCAATTTCCGGGATATACAAAAAAAAATTTTAAAAAATGTGAAATAAGATGGAAAAAAATAGAAAAATTTATGGCAACACATTGAAAAATTCTAGAAAAAATAGAAAAATAAAATATGAAAGAAAATTTAAAAATTGAAAACGCGCGATTTTTTTAAACAAAATAAGGAGTCCAAAAAGCTTATTGGGAAAAAATAAAAAAAAATTAAGGAAAAAAATGGACAGTTTCAAGAAATATTTACAAAAAAATTCCACAAAATTTTAAGAAAGGAAAAAAGTGGAAATATTTGGGAAAAATTAAAAAAATATTAGAAAAATCAATATTTTAAGAATTTTTTTTTGGTAAATTATAGTGTAAATGCTTATATTTCATGAAATAGCGCCGGAGGCAAAAGATTTTTTTAAAAAAAATGGCGCGGATATGGTATACCCCGGGAAAAATATTTTTTTTAGTAAATTAGAGTGAAAATGGATATGTTGGGATTAATAGCGCCGCAAGCAAAAATTATTTTTAAAAAATCGCGCGATTTTAATGGCTCTATCTCGGTCCTGGAAACTCGGAGGAACTTAATATGACACTTTGTGTCATAAAAATAAAATACTTTTATTTTATACAGTTTTTTCCTTCTGTAAAATTATGAAAATGAGGGTTATGCTTTTTTACATTTCAGATGACGATATCTTCTATGTTGCCTTTTAACATTAAAAAAACTCAATTTAATGTTGTTAAACATAATCATATTATTTATTAAGTTACGCCATTTGTATTTGGATTAGCATATAATTGCACTGTATCAAATTCATTCATTAAATGTGTGGCTGCATCACAATTTGTGGTGAAAAGATTACTTTTAACTTTTATCTTACTCTTCTGCAAATCTGAGGTGATCACTTTTGTGATTTCCTTTGATTTTGATGGGGGACTTTCCTCTACCTGGCTATTTGAATTTACAGTTGTGTCGTCTTTCACTTTGTTATGTTTTGCTTGATGAACAATCAGAAGAGATCTATTTATTGTAGAGAATGTGCAATCATTGCATTTGTATATAACAGTATCAGCTTTATCCGGATGTTTTTGCTGAACATGTTTCTGGGATGAGAGAGAATTTTTATAATTTTATGTTTTTTTTTTAACAAACTCTTTCCATTCTCACCTGATAGGCCACACTTTGGACCGATTTATATTCACAAAATTGACACTCGTACATTTTCTTATTTTCATGACCCATGCGATGACGTCGAAATGCGTTATGGTCGTTTGTGGCATAATCACATTGCTGGCATTTGTATCTTTTCTCTCCGTCGCTGTGTGTCAGTAAATGTAATTTCAATGAGGCCTTCGTACTCATACATTTTTGGCATATATCACATTTTAATGAGGCTTCGCTTTTCTTACAGCAATGCTCTCGTAAGGTTTTTTGCTGAGAAAAGGTTGAACCACAGTCAGCACAACGGTGAATCTCTGTCGGCGGTTCCTTTGGAATGGCTGTATTGGCGGCTTGTACACGATGCCATCGCCGATGATTCTTTAATTGTTTGGAATTTTTAAACCCTTTGCCGCACTGATCGCATTTGTAATTTCGATCGTCAAAATGGATTTTGGCATGAGTGTTGGCGAGCCTTGAGAATATGGGTGTTCTGAATTCACACAATTCACATTTGTACAATTCCATGTCTACTTGGTGGGCTCTCCACAAATGGGTATGAAGGGTGTTCCAGTTATTAAAATCTGTAGATTTGCATTCGGGACAAATAGTGGCCTGGGGATTGCTAGATGAAATATCATGGCACTTCATGTGATACTCTAAAGTTTCAGAGAGTTTGAAACGGAATGCACAACCCTTGAGCGAACATTTTACAAACAAGTCTTCGGCAGAGCTGCCGTGTTGTTGTTTTAATTGTGTAATACGCGTTCGGTTAGAACCAAACGGTCTGCCACGGACCGATGTACCACAGGTGGCGGATACCGCCACCGGACGTTTGGGAAGTTCCATTAGATTGTTGGCTACATATATGCGTCCCTTTTCCACTGGAGACGTCGAAGTCGGAGGTGGTTTTGCTATAGCTTTATTGATTTTAATTAAAGGCGGTACTGGTACTAAAGGTGGTACAGGCATTTCGTTGTTTGAAGAAGCACCAGATGATGTGGTTTGGGATGATGTTACAGGTACTAAGGGAGGTAGTTCTGCAACTGATGGTAATAGCACATTATCGTCTTCTATGCTAACTTGAGCGATATCAGCTTCGGTACTTTTCGTTCTCAATGTGGGCGATTCACTAGTTTCGGGCGTAGCATTGGCTAGCTCGCGTTTAAGGTTTTCGGAATTTTCTATTGGCGGAGGAGTAGTAAGATTTAAGGTATTATTTTGCGGTATATCCAAATTTTCCGTTGGCTCATTAGCTGCCACAGTAATTTGTTCAGCTGCAGGCTCTTGGGTTTGAAGGTCAGTGACACAATTATTATAATGTGTTACCGATACGGCAGGGACACATGCCACTCCCGTCAATTCCTCAATATCACGTATAGTTATCATAGACACCTGTGGCGTGTCAATGTCCAAGTTATTGTAGGAAATTTTCTGTGCATTTTCCGCAGTGTAATTAGAGCTATCGCGAAAATTGCCTGCTGTGACATCTGTTAAAATTCCGCCTATGTCTTCATCTAACCCTTCATAAGCCTCAGGCCAGTCATTGACCATTTGACTGTCCAAATCTTGAAATTTAAAACTGTCTGTTTCGTAAAGGGGATCCCCTATAAAATCGACATTGCTGAGGCCGATGGTCTGAGTGCCGCCTTCGGGAGATGATTCGCTAGTGTGATTATTATCCAGTTGAGGAGCAATTAAATGTTGAACCTCAGTCTTGTTCATTAAATTCAACTCATCCACAGTGCGTAAGTGCAAAGTACCGCGTTGCTCAGTAATGGGATGGGGTGATTTATTCTAGAAATATAATGAAGAAAAACAATGTTGAAACCAATTACAAATTTGAACAGATGTGTTGTGTAGTCTATCGGGTATGACAAAAAATTTTACAAAATGTTATATTGAATTATATGTTATATTTAAGTTCTTCATAGGACAGTGAAGTAGTTCGCTTTCCATACAAGCAACTGCCTCATTTAACACGTAGTTGTCCTATGCTTCGGGGGAATTGTCCCTGTTGAACTAGAGTAGAACTAGTTCCGAAAATATAGTTTATTGTCTCCTTTGAACTAGTTTGGAACTACTTCAAAAGAGATTATAAAGAACTAGTATTATTCTAGAAAATTTGAGCTAGTACAGTTCTAGTATTTTTAATGCGAACAAACAAAAAACTACACTACAAAATTATTACAAAGTAATACTAATAATAGCAAAGTAATAATTTGCTTTAATTTGGTAGTGTTTGACTTTGCTTACTCCTACATGTTTTGTAATAAGGCTATCTCGCTAATGTTGTTGAGGGGATAAGAGTAGATATGGGTAGAAAGCATGTAAACCATACTTTAAGCTAATAACGTTTAACTGGTTTAAAAATCGATAGTTTAGAGCTAGTTCATTTGGGATTAGTTCACAATTTCATACTTTTGAGCTAGTACGTTTTTGAACGTTTTTGATCCCTACTGGGTCCTATATTGTTCTATATTGAAATAGAAATGTTATGAAAAAGAAGCACTGAAGTGCACTTACTACTCTCTCTGATTTTAACGTAGTCAATTGTTCTTTTTGAAAAAAATTGTCCCTCAAACATATGGGCAGCTGCATCATTTCCTAGTAACTCACCCCATTAAAAATAACGTCTCCTGCTGTTGTGGCACTTGGTGGCGGTGGTGTTGGTTCTGTAAGCAACGTGCCATTTTCCATCTGGCCTGCGTTTATGTCAATACTATCTACATGTACATTTACATACATGGGAGTTTCCAACATAAAACCAGCACTTTGTGTGCTATTATTTATATATTGGAAAGCGGCATCCATATCGCTGTGGTTTGTAATGTAATTGCCGCTATTTGTTATATTATTTGTCGCTGTATTCGACTCATACATGTAAGACAAATGTCCCACATTGTCATCATAAGTCTGAGAAGTAGCACCACTGCATAAATTGTTGTGATCACCCAAAAAGTTATTATTGGAAGAGCGTAAGGAGTCTAACGGCATAAGATTAAAACTCTCTACACTTTTAACATATATTTTGGGGCGGTGTGGTTTTTCTGCTGAACATGTGTTAGAGCCAGCATTGGAGTCGGTCAAATTCATATTATCATTCTCGTTACACGTGTTTGATATTAGTGCATCAGTGTTTTGGCTGTAATCAAATGTGGTGGGTACATTTATTGGCATTTGATTGTTAATACTTTCGCTGACATTGATAAAATTGCTATAGGTCACATTCTCCAGCTCATAGTCCCTTCTCAGCAAAGCCGGTTCTCGTAGAACATCTACACTTTTTATTGAAATTTTTTGTTTGGGTGGTGCTTTAGTTTCGTTGTTATTGTTGCTTTGATTGTGTTCCGTTAGCTGATTTTCTGTTTGCTCAATTGGCTGCCGATTAGGTTCCCGCAGGCAGTCAACATTTTTTAAATAAATTCTACTTTTTCTTTGAGGTTCTTTGTTGGCTTCATCGTTGTTGGCCAAAGGCGCGATGGATTCTATATCGTTATCCTTTGTTTTTGTTTGTGGCTCTTGAGTTTTTATATTTGTAAGAGAACGTATTACTAGCTCTGTATCTTCCTCTGACAGGAAGTGGTCTAGCCTTAAGTGCACGTTAAGTGATTCTTGTGCAAAGAAAATGTTACTGCAACCTTGAAAGTAAAACAATTCTTAAAAATTTGATTTTCTGTAGAATTTGATGCTCATACCTGGACAATTCATTTGAGGTCTCTCCGAAACGTCCTGCTTGGTATCCCCTCCATGCTGAGCTGCTAAATGGTTATTCTTTTCACTTTCGGATAATGCCAAAAAGGGACATTTGGAGCATTTGTATAGCTGACAGTGGCTAGCATTTAGCCCTTCATTTTCGTTTACATTATCGCATTGTGTAACATTACTTTGATTCTCCTCTAGTACTGATATACCACTCCCACCAGAATTCTGTGTAGAAGATGGAGCCCTTGGTGGGGTGGGAGTCGCATTTGCACGCTCTTTAGCTGCATCTGCACTTTCAGATTTAATGGGTTCTGATTTTATCTCTTCTTGTCTGCTGATATTTCTACGAAACACATTGCCGTAACTTGTCCGTTGCGGTTGAACGTCTGTCGTATGTATCTGAACAAAGGGTATATGGGCAAACACACCGCTTGATGTCCCAGTTACCACACCAGAACTAGTGGTAACACATAGGTTCGTTGCGGGATCCTTGAGCTTATCCTGTTCAGCTTCCCGTGGTTGTGCATGGAACGGGTAGCAATTGGTGTGGGCACGTCTCTGATCCACCGATGAGGAGGATAGGGGCAAATCACATGACACATTCGTCATATAATTGTGTGCTGTCGTCTGTGCCATTTCATATTCCATAGTTTGCAGCACAGCATTGTCAATAGATAACTACAACAAAAATAAACAATTGTGTAAACAAAGCTCTATAATAAATAAACAATGATACATATTTGCAAGCTATTCATCAAACCTGATTATTTGAACTGGTAGCAAAGTAGTTGTCATAACTGACGAAATTCGTTTCATTCATTGCGTATACGTGTTGGGTTTGTACTCCTTATAGGAATACCACTTAATTCTAATTGAAAATTTGTTGAAAGTGTAAAAATTCCACTAATTATATTAAATGTAAACAATATCTATTCATAAATACGAAGTATGCAAAACTAAACAGCTGATTAGTGTTATCAAATGCATGTTGCCATATTGGCCAGACGGTGCAAATTTAAACAGCTGATATTTGCTGTCAATCGTGTTGCCCCATCAATTTTGTAATTGGTCTAATTTACACTTGTCCCTGGTTTATTTTTGAACAAATCGCCGCGTGAGACTGACCGCTGCTGCAATTTTTTTGAATCGTTTTATTTAAGAATGGTACCGACCCCTCTCGGAGAACTCCGAAATTAATATGAAACATCAATGCCTACCAGTCGATAGAAGACGTCGTGCGTACCAACTTTGATCCTGGTTATCAAAGCTATAAGCAAATTATTGCATTTTTTTTTTTTTTTTTAACCCTTATCCTGTATTAATGGGTCAAAATTGCCCAAACCGTTTTTGAGTTCTAATAACTTTGGAAGTTCTGAAAACAGATTCGTGAAATTTTCTGACAATTATTTTTTTAGCCTAAATTTTGTCTTAAAAGTTCAATTAAGTTCAATCATCCTTTTTGGATGTGCCCTACGAACAAAGTTACGGATACTGTATTTATGGGTCAATATTGCCCAATACAAATATCAACGAAATTTTTTACAATGTTTTACTTTAAAAGCGAATTAGGCACATATAAGTCAAATATATTAGCTGTAAATTTCTTCAACAGTTATTACATCCATTCAGTTTAAAAAAAACTGGATTCTGGTAGACGAAACTTCAACAAAAGCATATTTGGGTGTTTGTCTAAAAGCTGGTGCATTTCGATCACGTGGGGTGGCTTCAGGAATATTGTGGGATGATAAGAAGGGCAGACCAATAGCCAAGGCAATGATTTCAGATTTCAGAGTTCTCCTTTTGAAAACTCAGAGAGGAATGGAGACGAGTGTGAGATTAACTTGTCCCGACAAGTGACTTTTGGGAACGCTGGGAAGGAGATTTGATAATAATGTGTTATTCCTGGCGAATGTACGTCCGTAGGTGAACATCTAGTTACATATCGCGAACGTTGCCCTTTCATAAAATATATATAAACCCGGCAAACATGGATTAAAATCCAGGCTCTATGTGACAAAGGTAAGTTATGCATGGTTGTTGCAATCAAACAAACATAAAGCTTCGAACTGAAAGACGGAACAAGATCTTCGCATTGTTTTTGGATTTAGTATAAGATTTAAAATGTTGAAATGTTATATGCGACAATATGTTTACATCCTAAGGACTACGAAATGCACTACTCAAATGAAACCTTACTATGGTTCGTCACAACAAAAAATAAAACATTCCTTCTGCTAATGATATTGAACATGAAAAATATACCACAAAACTTTTATCAATATGACAACCATTTTTGCATTTGTTCTTGTATACAAGCAAAATCGGTTTGCCATTTTAGTAAGCTCATTATATCATACCATCGCCATGAGTCGAAGTCAGAAATTTATAAATCAATTGGCCACAAATTGTATTTGCAAACGCAGATCTAATCGATAGCTACTAACCCTATTCCACAACGTGTTGGACATTACAAAACATAACGCTTATTATTAATTTACATCAATAAATAAAGACTGGAATAAGAAAAATAATTTCTGAAGTCTTATATTTTTTAGAAAAATTAGGCAGGCCTCTTATTCAACAGGAAATATCTCGCCGAGATCATATTACTCACAGAAATTCAGCTAAAGCAATCGCACGCAGTTCAAATTATGCTGCAACAAGCGAACTGCAAAAGACAGACTTTACTAGGGACCGTTACTATGTATGTATGTATGTATGTTAAAAAGTACAAAATACTCAGGAAATATTCCAAATGTGCAAAGTTTGTATGCAAAAATCATTGTAATAGCATAATTTCATTTAAAAACGGTCGAACTATTTCATACAATGTAAATATTCATATAAATATGTATTGGGCAAAATTGACCCATAAATACAGTATATGTAATTTTTTTAAAGTACAGGATAAGGGTTAAATAATATATTAAGGGTGCGAAAAATTATAATTATTCGAACGTAGGGAAAAGAAAAACACAATTAGCTTTTGATGATTTTGCAACAAAATCAAATATTAACTTATAACTGCCTTATTATAGACAACCCTTCTGCATTTCAAATTCAGTATTGCCATTAGCAAAAAAGAAAGCAGTGGTGCAAGTGTAGAACAGTGGCATCTCCAACACATATGTCCATTTGACAGCCGGCGCTAGTCTTGTTTTGTAGATATTTTTCTAATCGTTTACGAATGTGGTCGACATAAAACAATAAATTAAAGTAATAAAATCGAATATTGATCATATTTACAATTTGTGAAAGAAATAAATAAAACAAAAACTCAAAATGCCGCGTATAATGATAAAGGGTGGTGTGTGGCGCAACACGGAGGTAAGTGGAGTGTCTGAATAGCTGCTTGCCAATGGTGTCCCATTTCAGCTATTGATCATGTAAAATCTTCCAGGATGAAATCCTCAAAGCGGCTGTTATGAAGTATGGCAAAAATCAATGGTCTCGTATTGCCTCGCTCTTGCATCGCAAAAGCGCCAAACAGTGTAAGGCACGTTGGTATGAGTGGCTTGATCCCAGCATTAAAAAGACTGAGTGGTCGCGAGAGGAAGATGAAAAGTTGCTGCATTTGGCGAAGCTGATGCCAACACAGTGGAGAACCATAGCACCTATAATAGGAAGGACAGCGGCCCAGTGTTTGGAACGTTATGAATATTTGCTGTAGGTTTAGTAGATGAAGCATAAATTGCAAAATAAATTTATTAAATCGCGTTTTTTTCACAGCGATCAGGCACAGCGTAAAGAGGATGGAGAAGAGGCGGCTGATGATCCGCGTAAATTGAAACCCGGTGAAATCGATCCGAATCCCGAAACAAAACCTGCCAGGCCTGATCCTAAGGACATGGATGAAGATGGTAAGATTGTTTATGATATACATACATATAAAATTTATCATAAACAATTTATTGTTTTTTTTTTAAGAACTGGAAATGTTGTCTGAAGCACGAGCACGTCTTGCCAATACCCAAGGCAAGAAAGCTAAACGTAAAGCTCGTGAAAAGCAGCTGGAGGAAGCACGACGTTTGGCTGCTCTACAAAAACGACGTGAACTTCGTGCCGCTGGTATCGGCAGTGGACGTCCTAAACGCATCAAAGGCATTGACTACAACGCCGAAATACCATTTGAGAAGAAACCAGCATCAGGTTTTTACGATACTTCCGAGGAATTAATCGATAAACACGAACCAGATTTTAACAAAATGCGTCAACAAGATTTAGATGGTGAACTGCGTTCGGAAAAAGAAGAGCGTGAACGAAAAAAGGATAAGCAAAAGTTGAAGCAACGCAAAGAGAATGATGTACCCACTGCTATGCTTCAAAATATGGAACCAGAACGCAAACGCTCTAAACTCGTTTTACCCCAGCCACAAATATCGGATCAGGAGTTGCAACAGGTTGTCAAATTGGGAAGAGCTAGTGAGGTAGCCAAAGAAGTGGCAAACGAAAGTGGAGTTGAGACCACGGACGCATTGTTGGCCGATTATTCAATAACGCCACAGGTGGCGGCAACTCCGCGTACACCGGCGCCATACACCGACCGCATTATGCAGGAAGCACAGAACATTATGGCGCTTACACACGTTGAGACTCCTTTAAAAGGTGGCTTGAATACTCCACTACATGACTCGGACTTTGCAGGAACATTACCAAAGTCAGCAGCGATTGCAACGCCAAATACGGTAATTGCCACGCCATTTAGGTAAGTAATTTAGTGTAAATGAAGATTTAAAATATTGGGAAAATTTATAAACATCTGTGCAATATATCACCGTTGTCTGTAAATTGTTTACAAAAATTTTCCTTCTTTTCCATCAAAATTTGGTTATTAAATCCGAATGTTCTTTTTTTATTGAAAATATAATTTTTTGATAAAAAAAATATCCTTGTCTTTTCAAAGTATGTATTATTTTTAAAGTTATTTAAGCCTTATCCATAATAATTTATGAGAGGTTTATAGAACGATTTTACTATCAAAATTTGATTTTTAAGCCTTTGATAAACGTTTATGAATACAGCCGATAGTCCATTCCTTATCATCTTTCCTTTCCCGCCAGAAATTTATTATTTAAACTTTTTAATTTTGAAAACTTTCAAATGCTACAAAAAAAAATGAATTTTTCTCCTACACATTTAGTAAAAACGTTGCGATTTTTAAATATTTTGATTTAAATTGTTCTTGTAATTGACAGAACGCAGCGTGGCCAAGAAGGTGGCACTCCTGGTGGATTTGCCACTCCAATGTCTTCTGCTTTAGTACCCGTAGGAAGAACGCCCCGTGCCGGTGAAGGTACACAGACTGTTGCTATGGTTCGTGATAAGCTCAGTATAAACCCCGAGGAGAATATCAGTGTGGGCGATACACCGGCTCTTTACAAAAACTATCAGAAGCAATTGAAGCACACTCTGCGCGAAGGTTTAGCCACATTGCCAACTCCTCGTAATGATTATGAGATTGTTGTACCCGATGATAATAATGAAAATGGCGCAATGGACACATCAGATGACGTCGCTGTTATCGAAGATCAAGCCGATGTTGATGCTCGCATCGTAGCCGAGCAGGAAGCGAAACGTAAGCGGGAGCTGGAGAAGCGTTCGTTAGTTATTCAACGCAATCTGCCGCGTCCCACAGAAGTCAATACGAAAATTCTTCGACCTCCCACAGACAAGCAGAGTCTTAACGATCTGCAGAAAGCCGAAGAACTAATAAAACACGAAATGATCACCATGCTGCTGTATGACTCAACAAAAGATCCCGTTCCTGGCCAGTCGCAAGCTAAAATGGATCAACTGCAGAGCTATTTCAAAGCTAATCCATACGAAGATATTTCGAAGAAAGAATTGGAAGAAGCTAAAAATTTATTAGCCGATGAAATGAATGTGGTCAAAGAGGGCATGGGCCACGGTGATCTGGCCATAGATGTATACTCCCAGGTTTGGGAGGAATGCCTAGGCCAAGTGTTGTACTTACCATCACAAAATCGTTACACACGGGCTAACTTGGCTAGCAAAAAAGATCGCCTAGAATCTGCTGAAAGACGCTTGGAACAGAATCGTCGCCATATGGCCAAAGAAGCAAAGCGTTGCGGCAAAATCGAAAAGAAACTTAAAATTTTAACAGGTGGTTACCAAGCCAGAGCCCAGGCCCTGATTAAACATCTGCAGGACACGTACGAACAGATTGAGCAGAATACAACGGCTTTGTCGACATTTAAGTTTTTAGCAGAACAGGAATCAGTCGCCATACCAAGGCGTTTGGAGGTATTTATAGACATTAACGAACGAGTTGTTACAAACATATGTTAATTTATTTTTCTTATAGTCGTTACAAGAAGATGTTCGTCGTCAAATGGAACGTGAAAAGGAATTGCAACAAAAATATGGCAAACTTCAAGAGAGTCTTACCGAATTGAATTGTAATGGGGAAAATTAATTGAAACTAAGATGCATATATATTTAAATCATCTAATAATTATACGTTAAAAATATAACAATCTTTGAATGACATGATAACTGTATTGCTTTGTTTTGAATTAATAGAGCGATTTTTATGTCTTAATAGAATGAACGGGTATATTTCTGACTTGAATGATGTAAATGAGCAAGAGTTCAAACTACAATTTTCTTTAAGCGGCGTTTATGGTGGTTTTTCTCACGATGCTGCCTTTAGTGATGCAAACGCTTGTCTGGTAATTGCTGCGCAAAAACCTCAAGTTTTGAATAGTTCATAAGTTGTTGGTTCCATGTGGGGAGTCTAAAAATAAAATGCGTGCATGAGAATAAACCTGTTTTTAAAGTATTTTAAAATGTTGGACTTAACAAAATTAGCACAGTTATTTGAAAATACATTTACAATTGGACATTGCTCTGCACAGTGAAAGATTGGGTACAGAAAGGATTTTATTTTTGTGTTGTTCAATATCAGAAATCTAATGATGCAGTTTTGTAGAGAATTGTTGAATTAAGAGAAATGTTTAATGTTTTTTTATACGAAATTGTAAGGCGAAGTAACAAATATATCATCACCTAGTTTAATGTTAGTATATTTAAAAAGCGAAATTCAGATTTCTTTTTGACATTTAGAAACGAACAATTAAAAATCAGCGTTTTTAGATATTCAGAAAATGCCAATAATATTCAGATATTCAACCTAAAATTCAGAATAGAACACCAATTGAATTTCGGAAATTCTACTTGAAACTTAGAAGAGAACAATTGATAATCAGAAAATCAAATTAAAATTCAGAAAATAGCAATTGAATTTAGGAAAAGATTTAAAAATCAGAATATCTATTTGATATTCAGAAAAGAACTATAGAAAATTAGAAAATATCAAATATAATTCGGACAAATCCAATTGAAAATCAGAAACGAAATTACCCAAAATAAGTTTCTTAACAGCCACTTCTCTCACTTCTGACGGTAACACGCCAAAAGCATGGCTCATGAGTTCGGCTTATTACCACGTATATTGAACAATTATGTACCCGTATGTATGTATTAGCAGGAAGTGGAGAAGAAGCCTTCTTGATGTCCGAACCTTTAGAAGCGCGGATGTCGCGTTCGACCATTTCCTGGCCATCGCAAGAAACCGCATGCGGGTAATGGCGAGACACCTGCAATTCCTAAAGACTAAGCTCGATGTAATACCGACGCATTAAAGAACACAAATGCCCTTACAAGTTTTGTGTCCCATGTGATAGAGAATCTCCCCTCTGCCCCGAACTTCAGCTCTGATGTCAACGAGATTTGGTACACAATAATGGACAAATTCACTGAGGCATGCAACATGTAGCTTAAACCACTGCCCAAAGCGAGATCGGCCTGGATTAATGAAACGTCACTAACCCTGATCGAACAGCGCAAATTGCCAGAGATAGAGCCCGCACTTGTTACGCAAGGGCCCATCTTGACTCAGCATATAGAGCTCTGTGCACAGCGGTCAAACATTCTTGTCGCACGGATAAACGGTCCTCATCTCTCGCAAACCAAGCCAAAGACGCCGCTAGGGATAATAGCCTCAGAGACCTCTACGACTTTACTTCCAAACTTGCGGGCAAGAACAGAAACTGTACACTTCCAATACGGGATATAGTGGATCATCTACTTACATCCGAAAATGACCAACTCAACAGGTGGCATGAACACTTTTCGGAGATTCTTAACTGCTCTCCTCAAGTCCAACTTACTTACTTACTTAAGTGACCCATTACAACTTACGAACGTGGTTCACAAGTTTGAGGCCTAAAGAACTAAAGAATTCCACACGCTTCGGTCTTCTGCGTGTGTTCTCCAGTTAGTCCATGATTCGGCAGCATACAAAATAACGGGTAAGATTAGCACCTTGTAAAGCTGTGTTTTAATATTCCGAGATAAGGTTGTGTTACTAAAGTGCTGCCGAAGTCCGTAAAAACATCTATTGGCTAGCACAATTATACGCTTAATTTCTTGGCTAACATTATTTTTCTTATTGACGGAAGATCCGAGGTAGGTAAACCAAGATGTATTAATAAAGGTGGAGTTATCTGTACAACAAATTTGGCATTGCAACAACAACAGGCAATTTATTTTGTGTAGTTCCTCTCTAGTGTCAAAATCTCCATACAAAATTTTGACAACCGAAAGGCGCAACTCGGCAAGTATATGTAGTTGACAGTGCAGAGGCACCAAAATCAAAAAAAAAGTTAAAACCAGCTGGCAGTTAACGCCACCTGCATTAATACATCTTGAGGTAAACTCATCTACTACCTCAAAACCAGAGTTCGAAAAAAAACAGTACATTACACGTACGGTACGTAGAAGATACACATACACTACTCCTTTTTTAGTGTTTGCGTATGTGTTCACAACCAGAATACCGTACGCTATGATTGTCAAAAGACGAACACAAACGCTATGATAACGTAGCAGTGTGCACACTTCTACCGATATTCGGTAGATTCTACCGATTTTTTTTGGTAAATTTTACAATCTACCGATTCTACCGCACAGGGCCTGAAATCTACCGATTTTTTTGTGACAACTTTTATTTGCAGTGAGTATTTTTGTAGCACTTTCTAATACTTGCATTTTTTCAAACTATGTCTGGCATCATTCTTATTTCTTGTCATTTTCTTCAATGTATTTTGGATTAAAATGTAATGACTTTTTAGAAACGCATGAACTCTTAAATGATATTATTAATTTACTTAATTTCTATATAAGTTTGTGCGATGAACTAAAAAAGATTTGACTCCATAAATTAAAACTTTTAGAATATTAAAGCCCAAAAAAAATGTAGTCTTTTGATATGCCAACAATTTTACCATTGCTAAAAGCATTTGCATCCCCTGCGGATTGTGAAGAAACATTGAATAGTGAGTGGCGATCGTATATTTTGTTTAAAAAAGTAAAGGTTAAAGAAATATTTGAAGGAAATTTAGTCCGAGTTCAGAAAACCTTGCGCGGAGAAAATAATATGTTTAAAGAATTGTTATTAAGTAATTTAAGTCGATATGTGTGCAAATTAGCTATTATGCCAAATAGCAGTACAGTCACAGAGCGGTAATTTTCCTTCATGAAAATAATAAAAACCTAATAAAGAAATCGGTTAAAAATCGAATTTATAAGCAACCTAATGATATACATTATATATTCCCTCCACTGACTTAATAATTTTGTACAAAAGTTTAACTTTACAAATGTATCATACATATAATCTTATTAATTATAAATGTTAGTCATTCAATTAAAATTTATGTTAGTAACTTTATAAAACCTACATATGTACTCAGCATTATTTATATTTTTTTATATATGCAATAAGTACATATATGTGTGTATATTTTGTTATTTTTTACGTTTCTTTAAATAAAATAAACTTTCTACCGATTTTTATTTAAATCTACCGATATTTTTTGTCGATTCTACCGAATTAAAAAAAAATCAAGTGTGCACCCTGTAACGTAGTGAACTTCGAACACAATCACTAACTCGAATTGGTTGTGTATTTTTTAAGCAAACACAAACTGAATACACTACGTTTAGTGTATTTTTTGCGGAATGTCTAAATAAGGGTGAGTTGCATACTGTGTTCAAAACATAAAACGAAAATCGGTCTGCCGGTTGTTTTCTCTGAAACCTTATGTCAGTGTTTCCAAAGATGGTATTTTCGAATGTGATTTTTATACCATCACCCTTAGGGATGAAGGTATATATCATTTGATACGACACAAAAGTGTAACACATAGAAGGAGTGACTTTAGACCCTAGGTTTCTTTGAACCAAATTCGATTCATGACTTTTTAAGTCGTTCGAGCCATGTCCGTCTGTCTGGTGGCTGTCCGGCTGGTTCGCACGATAACTTTCGAAAGATGCAACCAAATGTCTTGAAATTTTGCACGAGTCAATATTTCCCCAAAACTACTTACGGTATTGCAAATGGGCTACATGGCTCCGCCCCTTCTGGTACCTCCCATACAAATACATCATTCCGCCCACTTTAGAAATCGAGTGATAATATCAATACACCCAACGGGATCGTACCCAAATTCTGTACTTAGTAAAGCTATTACAGGATAAAGTTTTGGAAAAAAATTGGAAGTCTAGCCACGCCCCTTCTGGTACCTCCCATACAAATTCACCTTTCCGCCCACTTTAGATATGGAGTAATAATATCGATAAATCCATCGCGCTCGTACCCTAATTCTTAATTTAGTAAAGCTATAGCAGGATACAGTTTTTGAGAAAAAAACTGAAGTCTACCAACGCCCCATCTGGTACCTCCCACACACATCTGGTACCGCCCACTTTAGAAATCGATTTATATTATTATTAGAACTACCGCGATCGTGATCAAATTCTGTATTTAGTAAAGTTCAAGCAGGACAAAGTTTTGGAGAGAAAATCTGGAAGTCTAGACACGCCCATTCTGGTACCTCCCATACAAATGTACCTTTCCGCCCACTTTAGAGATGGAATAATAATATCAATACACTTGACACGATCGTGCCCAAATTCTGTATTTAGTCAAGCTATAACAGGATAAAGTTTTGGAGAAAAGATCTGGATGTCTAGACACGCCCCTTCTGGTACCTCCCATACAAATGTATAACGCCGCCCACTTTAGAGATGGAGTGATAATATCAATACACAATTTTTTACATAATAGCAATTTTTTTTATTTTACTGAGGGTGATGGTATATGTAAGTCGGGTCGCCCGACTGAAACTTTCTTACTGGTTATAGGTTGAGTTACTTGAAAAGTATTTCTACATAACATTGCCAGGACAGTTCTGTGCAATTTGTGTAAAATCACTCTTAGGGATGAGGGTTAGGGTGGGGCGATTAGTATGGAAGGAAAAAAATCTTAATGGGCGCTTCGTGTTTCTGATTCTTGGGATTGTACTGAGCAAAAAAGTCCACTAGACCATATGTCTACGGTGAAAATCGAGTCTCCCCATTTTGACTTGAAGTTTTTTCTCAAACTTTATTTTTTTGAAAAATTTGCAAATGTTCTTCGGCTCATATTTCGTAAACTATTTAAAATTTTGACTTATTTTCAAAAGTAAAGTTATAGCTATTATCTCGGGCTACAATTTACCATTTTTGTGTTAGTATTGGATCAAAAATCTCAATGGTTTGGCTATTATAGGCCAAAATATCTGAAAAAACGAGACAAAAAGTGGTGAATTTTCCACATTTTCGACTATTTCACCATGCAAACGAAGTTTTTTCTAAATAATATGTTCAGAGAAACTGTAGCCCGAGATAATAGCTATAACTTTACTTTTGAAAATAAGTCAAAATTTTAAATAGTTTACGAAATATGAGCCGAAGAACATTTGCAAATTTTTCAAAAAAATAAGGATTGAGAAAAAACTTCGTCAAAATGGGGAGGCTCGATTTTCACCGTAGACATATGGTCTAGTGGACTTTTTTGCTCAGTACAATCCCAAGAATCAGAAACGCGAAGCGCCCATTAAGATGTTCAAATCGCCCCACCCTAATGAGGGTATATATCATTTGATACGAAAAAAGGTCTAACGCATTAAAGGAGACTAGTTAGACCCAAAGTACCTTAAGACCAAATTCGTTTAAGGACTTTTTAAAACTGTAATAAAATCCTGGCAGGAGAAGAAAACTGCGACGTGGTGCGCTGGGCTTGCAACCCGCCACCGACGTATAAACTATTGCAATGAAAAGAAGTAAGAAAAGAATAAAATGGACCCCCCAAAATGTTGACGACCACCGCAAACGAATTAAGGACCATGATCTAAGTATGCACCTGGAATGTTAGAACACTGTATAGACCAGGTGCCTCCATCCAACTGGCGGAAGTCCTCGAAGAATGCAAGGCTGACATAACCGCTTTACAGGAAATCCGGTGGACGGGACACGGGTGCTTGCGCATGAAGACGTGCGACATCTACCATAGGGGCCATGCGGACAAGCACGAGTTTGGATGTGGATTTGTGGTTGGCAAGAGACTGCGACACCTAGTCTCAAGGTTCAACCCGGTGTGTGAACGTATAGCCACCATAAGAGTCAAAACTAAGTTTTTCCACATAACACTTATATGTGCCCATGCTCCGACAGAAGAGAAAAGCGATGAGGACAAAGACGAGTTCTACGAGAGCCTAGAAAATGTATATGACCGTAGCCCGAGCCATGACATTAAAATTGTACTAGACGATTTTAATGCTAAAATAGGCAGGGAAACCGCATTTGAGCCTACCATCGGAAAATTCAGTCTGCACACCGAAACGTCGAACAATGGCATCAGACTGATTGATTTCTCTGCGGCAAGAAATATGGTAGTTAGCAGCACTAGATTTGGCCATAAAAATATTCATAAGGCAACATGGTTATCTCCAGATCAATTGACGAGGAATCAGATTGATCATGTGGTAGTCGATGGAAGGCACGCATGGAGTGTTCTGGACGTACGAGTGATTAGGGGTGCGAACATTGACTCCGATCACTTCCTTACCGCAGTTAAGGTACGCACAAGGCTAAGCATGGCGAAAAACGTACGTAACCAGGCACAACGAAAGCTGGACATCGGTAAACTGCGGACCACAGAGGTAGCAAACGCCTACTCCAACCACCTAACTCAACTGCTGCGGAATGCTCCAACCCCTGACAATATAACCTCGCAGTGGCAAAATATAGCCGACTCCTTTGATACGAAAAAAGGTCTTTAGAAATTTACTGGATACTGACACCACTCCAGAAGACCCCGCTCCAATCCATGACGATGGTATTAACTGTCCACCTCCGAGCCAGAGCGAGATACGTATGGCCATCTCCCGCCTTAAAAACAACAAAGCTGCTGGAGCCGATGGTCTCCCTGCTGAATTGTTTAAGGCTGGCGGAGAGGAGCTGATTAGGAGCATGCATCAGCTCATGGAGAACATCTGGCAAGAGGAGAGCATGCCCGGGGATTGGAGTCTCAGTCTGTTATGTCCCATATAAAAGAAAGGAGATCGTAGTGAATGTAAGAACTACCGTGTAATAAGCCTATTACCAATTGCGTACATGGTCCTTTCAAGCATATTGTGTGAACGTCTAAAGCCAATTGTAGAAAAACTAATTGGACCATATCAGTGCGGCTTTAGACCTGGCAAATCTAGGTGAATCAAATATTCACCTTACGACAAATCCTGGAAAAAACCCATGAAAAGCAGATCGACACCTACCACTTCTTTGTCGACTACAAAGCTGCCTTCGACTCTCCGATAAGGAATAGGCTTTATGAGGCCATATCTGAGTTTGGTTTTTCTGCAAAGCTGATTCGACTTTGCAAATGTACCTTAGACAACACCAAATCCTCGGTTAAGATTGGTAAGGATCAGTCTGAACCATTCAACACGGAAAGAGGTCTCAGGCAGGGCGATAGCCTGTCCTGTACACTATTTAATATAGTTATGGAGAAGGTGATGAGAAAGGCTGGTGTCAACATGTCTGGCACCATATTCCACAAAAGCCACATGCCACTAGCCTACGCCGATGATATAGATATTATTGGCCGAAATCTGCGGGACGTTACTGCAGTCTTCTCATCCCTAGAAAAGGAGTCGGCAAAAATGGGTTTAGCGGTCAACGAGGACAAAACTAAAATAATGATTTCGACGAACAAAGAGTCCTCTCGATGGGGACGCAGCGTGAACGTTGACAATTATTGTTTTGAGGTAGTCGACGAATTTACCTACCTCGGATCTTCCGTCAACAAGAAAAATAATGTCAGCTAAGAAATTAAACGGAGAATAGTGCTAGCCAATAGATGTTTCTACGGACTTCGGCAGCACTTTAGTAACACCACCTTCTCTCGGAATACTAAGAAACATCTATACCAGGTGCTTATCCTACCTGTTCTGTTGTATGCTGCCGAATCATGGGTGCTTACTGCAACGGACATACAAAACCTGGGAGTATTCGAGACAAAAGTACTCCGAAAAATATATGGACCTATCTGTGTCGAAGGCGAGTTTCGCCATCGGATGAACCACGAGCTGTATGAGCTTTACCACGACATTGACGTAGCTAAAAGAGAGAATCCAACGACTTCTATGGCTGGGACATGTTGCCAGGATGGATGTAAATGCTCCAGCGAGAAAGGTGTTCGAAGGCGAACCTGAAGGACTGCGCAGAGCAGGGAGACCCAAACTCCGTTGGAAGGACCAAGTGGTAGGCGATGTGCCATCATCTGGTAGGACTAACTGGAGAACACACGCAGAAGACCGAAGCGTGTTAAATTCTTTATTACTTCAGGCCTCAAATTTATGAACTACGTTTCGTAAATTGTAATTGGCCACTTAAGTAAGTAAGTAACTTTTTAAAACGATTGAGCTATGTATGTCCGTATGTCTGGCTGGATGGCTGGTGAGCAGGATAACTCGAGTAAACCTTAACGGATCGGTATAAAAATTTACCACTATTAATATTTTTCAAAACGAACTAATGAAAATGTAAATGGGCAGAATAGTCCCACCCCTTCTGGTACCGCCCATACAAAATGACCAATTTTTGAATATTTGAAATTGGTTGATTCTATATCTTGCAAAAGTAGACAAACCCTAAGAAAACCGAAACCTTTGCAACGGTCCGCGCCTTCTGGAACCTCCCATACACTATGTTGTGTTCAAATGAAATAAAATAAATGGCTGTCCTTAATGTAATTTTAAAATTTTTCACAAAAAACAGTGTTTGGAAGAAAACATTTTGTTTATTGTTCATTCCACAAAAAATACACTAAATGTAGTGTATTCAGTTTGTGTTTGTGTTCGAAGTTAGTACGTTATCGTAGCGTTTGTGTTCGTCTTTTAACAATCGTAGCGTACGGTATTGTGGTTGTGTACACATACACAAACTTTACAAAGTGTCGTAGTGTATTTGGTACTTCTTGTAAGGTATGTGTTTGCGTACTGTACTCGATGACATTCCGTACAGAACGGTAAGATACCGTACGTTAATGTTTTTTTCGAACTCTGCTACTAGTGAAGTTTTCCGGAGAATATTTCTATAGAATATTCTAATCCTTGACCTCCGTCCAAAGTTGACTTTTAAACAGTTTTTCAAAATTGGGTCAAAAATGTCCTATATGGGTGGGAGCTGGAGGGTTGAAATGTTCCGAGAAAATATTCCCCTGATTGTTTTAATATAGATCTCCGAAGACATAAAATACCCCAAACGTATTTTTACAGATGATTTGTCATATTCTTTGATTCGACTTTTGACCAAAAAATCAAACTTTAAACCACTGTAAAAAAATTTGCGACGTATTGGAGCAAAATGGAGTTTAGGGTTTTGTTACTAACGTCAAATGCTATCGTTTGATATTGGTTTGGTTCACCCCGAAAAAATGTGTTGCACTGTGTTATCTACCAATTTAAAAGTGTCTTCATTCACCTGAACTTGTTCAATAAGCGTAAGACCTGATGTTTGCAAATTTTTAATATGTTTTGCAATAAAACAGTAATTTGAAGCAATATAAATCAAGTCAGATCTAGTTTGGGAGTCTGTCAAGACATCCTTTAAAGTTTTAATGAATTGTGCATCCTCATCGTTTAATGCACTTAGGACCTATAAAATGTCTTCATATTTGATCGCATAGTAGTTAACTGCTTCAAGCCATGTTGTTTAAAAAGTACCTATCTACATGGAGCTTTTAAAAATAACTTCTTCACATTAGCAATAGTTTTATTTACGTTTTCATAAAAATTCCTAATACATTCACACAACCGATGGACATCATAAGCAATACATGTCACATGCGTCACTTTCGGATAAAATGCCACTATAGCACAAAAAGCTAAACATTATTCTGTTGCATCTATAGTTTTATCGATTGACATACATATAAATTGATTTTTTTGTTTTGCTCGTATATTGTCCATGCAGTCGTTGCATAATATTTTTAAATGTTTAGTTCAAAAAACTGTTTCTGCCACTTGGTAGTCCGTGTATTCCTTAAATAGTGTTCTTATATTTTGATTTCTCATTTTGTAAATTGGAATGTAAGCAGACACAATAGCTCGGCACAGTAATTATTGAAAATCGTGTTCTTTTGAGAGTCTACCGGAACATTCTGACAAAAATAATTGTTTGGTCTGCTTATTTTTACTTTCCGCGATCTGCTGCAATAACTTTGCTGCAGATTTTAGAATAGAGGAATCCACCATCAGCTCGTAAGTCTGGAAACTTTTCTACAACCGCCTTTAGATTTGCTGCTTTTATCGGATTAGCTTTAGGCATTATGTCCAGGGTCGTAATCGGTGGTAGTTGAAAAGCACCTCTTTTTATGTTTTATTTACTTATTGAATAAGTAAGCGCGTTAAAAGATTAATAAACGTTTAACATTTCACAGTTGTGTAAAACACGATTTAGCTGTTACATTTTAAAAAACCAAAGATGCAAAGACACTTGTTTATACGAACAAAAAAAATAATGTCAAAAACACAAAATATGTTTAAAAAGGGATATTTTTGAAAAAATATGGCCAAAAAAATATTAATTATGCTTTAAAAAAGGTGGTTTTTATGCTCCTAAAACTAAAATTTCCCGAAATATGGGTAAAATATGCCAAAATATGCTCTAACAAATAGGTCTCAAAACACTTGTAGGACCATGAAACGTGTAAATACATTACCCATTTGTTAATATCTCGTTGTAAAAAAACATGCTGTAGCATATTTCCGGTTGCCCTGGTGATCACAAATTAAGCTCCTTTTCTCGATTAAACGCTTAGTTTACGAGATAATCGCATTTAAAGATTTCCATATGAAAATATACCATTGGGCACCCATTTCATGGTGATACGCCCATCTATTACCACTGATTTCTTAAATATTTTATAGTGATCACAAATTAAGCTCCTTTTCTTGATTAGACGCTTAGTTTACGAGATAATCGCATTTACAGATTTCCATATGAAAATATACCATTGGGCACCCATTTCATGGTGATACGCCCATCTATTACCACTGATTTCCTAAATATTTTATAGTGATCACAAATTAAGCTCCTTTTCTTGATTAGACGCTTAGTTTACGAGATAATCACATTTAAAGATTTCCATATGAAAATCCACCATTGGGCACCCATTTCATGG
The DNA here is from genome assembly GCA_964034835.1 of Muscina levida. Taxonomy (NCBI): domain Eukaryota; kingdom Metazoa; phylum Arthropoda; class Insecta; order Diptera; family Muscidae; genus Muscina; species Muscina levida. Next base: position 67,729,498 of record OZ035883.1, read on the forward strand.
TGATACTCCCATATATTACCAGTGATTTCTAAAGTATTTTATAGTGATCACAAATTAAGCTCCTTTTCTCGATTAGACGCTTAGTTTACGAGATAATCGCATTTAAAGATTTCCATATGAAAATATACCATTGGGCACCCATTTCATGGTGAAACTCCCATTTATTTACGAGATAATCGCATTTACAGATTTCCATATGAAAATATACCATTGGGCACCCATTTCATGGTGATACGCCCATCTATTACCACTGATTTCCTAAATATTTTATAGTGATCACAAATTAAGCTACTTTTCTTGATTAGACGCTTAGTTTACGAAATAATCACATTTAAAGATTTCCATATGAAAATCCACCATTGGGCACCCATTTCATGGTGATACTCCCATATATTACCAGTGATTTCTAAAGTATTTTATAGTGATCACAAATTAAGCTCCTTTTCTCGATTAGACACTTAGTTTACGAGATAATCGCATTTAAAGATTTCCATATGAAAATATACCATTGGGCACCCATTTCATGGTGATACGCCCATCTATTACCACTGATTTCTTAAATATTTTATAGTGATCACAAATTAAGCTCCTTTTCTTGATTAGACGCTTAGTTTACGAGATAATCGCATTTACAGATTTCCATATGAAAATATACCATTGGGCACCCATTTCATGGTGATACGCCCATCTATTACCACTGATTTCCTAAATATTTTATAGTGATCACAAATTAAGCTCCTTTTCTTGATTAGACGCTTAGTTTACGAGATAATCACATTTAAAGATTTCCATATGAAAATCCACCATTGGGCACCCATTTCATGGTGATACTCCCATATATTACCAGTGATTTCTAAAGTATTTTATAGTGATCACAAATTAAGCTCCTTTTCTCGATTAGACGCTTAGTTTACGAGATAATCGCATTTAAAGATTTCCATATGAAAATATACCATTGGGCACCCATTTCATGGTGAAACTCCCATTTATTTACGAGATAATCGCATTTACAGATTTCCATATGAAAATATACCATTGGGCACCCATTTCATGGTGATACGCCCATCTATTACCACTGATTTCCTAAATATTTTATAGTGATCACAAATTAAGCTACTTTTCTTGATTAGACGCTTAGTTTACGAAATAATCACATTTAAAGATTTCCATATGAAAATCCACCATTGGGCACCCATTTCATGGTGATACTCCCATATATTACCAGTGATTTCTAAAGTATTTTATAGTGATCACAAATTAAGCTCCTTTTCTCGATTAGACACTTAGTTTACGAGATAATCGCATTTAAAGATTTCCATATGAAAATATACCATTGGGCACCCATTTCATGGTGAAACTCCCATTTATTTACGAGATAATCGCATTTACAGATTTCCATATGAAAATATACCATTGGGCACCCATTTCATGGTGATACGCCCATCTATTACCACTGATTTCCTAAATATTTTATAGTGATCACAAATTAAGCTCCTTTTCTTGATTAGACGCTTAGTTTACGAGATAATCACATTTAAAGATTTCCATATGAAAATCCACCATTGGGCACCCATTTCATGGTGATACTCCCATATATTACCAGTGATTTCTAAAGTATTTTATAGTGATCACAAATTAAGCTCCTTTTCTCGATTAGACGCTTAGTTTACGAGATAATCGCATTTAAAGATTTCCATATGAAAATATACCATTGGGCACCCATTTCATGGTGAAACTCCCATTTATTTACGAGATAATCGCATTTACAGATTTCCATATGAAAATATACCATTGGGCACCCATTTCATGGTGATACGCCCATCTATTACCACTGATTTCCTAAATATTTTATAGTGATCACAAATTAAGCTCCTTTTCTCGATTAGACACTTAGTTTACGAGATAATCGCATTTAAAGATTTCCATATGAAAATCCACCATTGGGCACCCATTTCATGGTGATACTCCCATATATTACCAGTGATTTCTAAAGTATTTTATAGTGATCACAAATTAAGCTCCTTTTCTCGATTAGACACTTAGTTTACGAGATAATCGCATTTAAAGATTTCCATATGAAAATATACCATTGGGCACCCATTTCATGGTGAAACTCCCATTTATTTACGAGATAATCGCATTTACAGATTTCCATATGAAAATATACCATTGGGCACCCATTTCATGGTGATACGCCCATCTATTACCACTGATTTCCTAAATATTTTATAGTGATCACAAATTAAGCTCCTTTTCTCGATTAGACGCTTAGTTTACGAGATAATCGCATTTAAAGATTTCCATATGAAAATCCATCATTGGGCACCCATTTCATGGTGATATGCCGAGCTATTACCAGTGATTCCTGAAGTATTTTATAGTGATCACAAATTAAGCTCCTTTTCTCGATTAGACGCTTAGTTTACGAGATAATCGCATTTACAGATTTCCATATGAAAATATACCATTGGGCACCCATTTCATGGTGATACGCCCATCTATTACCAGTGATTTCCTAAATATTTTATAGTGATCACAAATTAAGCTCCTTTTCTTGATTAGACGCTTAGTTTACGAGATAATCGCATTTAAAGATTTCCATATGAAAATCCACCATTGGGCACCCATTTCATGGTGATACTCCCATATATTACCAGTGATTTCTAAAAGAATTTTATAGTGATCACAAATTAAGCTCCTTTTCTCGATTAGACGCTTAGTTTACGAGATAATCGCATTAAAAGATTTCCATATGAAAATATACCATTGGGCACCCATTTCATGGTGATACTCCCATCTATTACCACTGATTTCTTAAATATTTTATAGTGTTCACAAATTAAGCTCCTTTTCTTGATTAGACGCTTAGTTTACGAGATAATCGCATTTACAGATTTCCATATGAAAATATACCATTGGGCACCCATTTCATGGTGATACGCCCATCTATTACCACTGATTTCCTAAATATTTTATAGTGATCACAAATTAAGCTCCTTTTCTTGATTAGACGCTTAGTTTACGAGATAATCACATTTAAAAATCAACCATTGGGCACCCATTTCATGGTGATACTCCCATATATTACCAGTGATTTCTAAAGTATTTTATAGTGATCACAAATTAAGCTCCTTTTCTCGATTAGACGCTTAGTTTACGAGATAATCGCATTTAAAGATTTCCATATGAAAATCCACCATTTCATGGTGATACTCCCATATATTACCAGTGATTTCTTAAGTATTTTATAGTGATCACAAATTAAGCTCCTTTTCTCGATTAGACGCTTAGTTTACGAGATAATCGCATTTACAGATTTCCATATGAAAATATACCATTGGGCACCCATTTCATGGTGATACGCCCATCTATTACCACTGATTTCCTAAATATTTTATAGTGATCACAAATTAAGCTCCTTTTCTTGATTAGACGCTTAGTTTACGAGATAATCACATTTAAAGATTTCCATATGAAAATCCACCATTGGGCACCCATTTCATGGTGATACTCCCATATATTACCAGTGATTTCTTAAGTATTTTATAGTGATCACAAATTAAGCTCCTTTTCTTGATTAGACGCTTAGTTTACGAGATAATCACATTTAAAGATTTCTATATGAAAATCCATCAGTAGGCACCCATTTCATGGTGATATGCCGAGCTATTACCAGTGATTCCTGAAGTATTTTATAGTGATCACAAATTAAGCTCCTTTTCTCGATTAGACGCTTAGTTTACGAGATAATCGCATTTAAAGATTTCCATATGAAAATATACCATTGGGCACCCATTTCATGGTGATATGCCGAGCTATTACCAGTGATTCCTGAAGTATTTTATAGTGATCTCAAATTAAGCTCCTTTTCTCGATTAGACGCTTAGTTTACGAGATAATCGCATTTACAGATTTCCATATGAAAATATACCATTGGGCACCCATTTCATGGTGATACGCCCATCTATTATCAGTGATTTCCTAAATATTTTATAGTGATCACAAATTAAGCTCCTTTTCTTGATTAGACGCTTAGTTTACGAGATAATCGCATTTAAAAATTTCCATATGAAAATATACCATTGGGCACCCATTTCATGGTGATACTCCCATATATTACCAGTGATTTCTAAAGTATTTTATAGTGATCACAAATTAAGCTCCTTTTCACGATTAGACGCTTAGTTTACGAGATAATCGCATTTACAGATTTCCATATGAAAATATACCATTGGGCACCCATTTCATGGTGATACGCCCATCTATTACCACTGATTTCCTAAATATTTTATAGTGATCACAAATTAAGCTCCTTTTCTTGATTAGACGCTTAGTTTACGAGATAATCACATTTAAAGATTTCCATATGAAAATCCACCATTGGGCACCCATTTCATGGTGATACTCCCATATATTACCAGTGATTTCTTAAGTATTTTATAGTGATCACAAATTAAGCTCCTTTTCTTGATTAGACGCTTAGTTTACGAGATAATCACATTTAAAGATTTCTATATGAAAATCCATCAGTAGGCACCCATTTCATGGTGATATGCCGAGCTATTACCAGTGATTCCTGAAGTATTTTATAGTGATCACAAATTAAGCTCCTTTTTTTCATTTGAAAATATACCATTGGGCACCCATTTCATGGTGATACTCCCATATATTACCAGTGATTCCTGAAGTATTTTATAGTGATCACAAATTAAGCTCCTTTTCTCGATTAGACGCTTAGTTTACGAGATAATCGCATTTACAGATTTCCATATGAAAATATACCATTGGGCACCCATTTCATGGTGATACGCCCATATATTACCAGTGATTTCCTAAATATTTTATAGTGATCACAAATTAAGCTCCTTTTCTTGATTAGACGCTTAGTTTACGAGATAATCGCATTTAAAGATTTCCATATGAAAATATACCATTGGGCACCCATTTCATGGTGATACTCCCATATATTACCAGTGATTTCTAAAGTATTTTATAGTGATCACAAATAAAGCTCCTTTTCTCGATTAGACGCTTAGTTTACGAGATAATCGCATTTACAGATTTCCATATGAAAATCCACCATTGGGCACCCATTTCATGGTGATATGCCGAGCTATTACCAGTGATTCCTGAAGTATTTTATAGTGATCACAAATTAAGCTCCTTTTCTCGATTAGACGCTTAGTTTACGAAATAATCGCATTTACAGATTTCCATATGAAAATATACCATTGGGCACCCATTTCATGGTGATACTCCCATATATTACCAGTGATTTCTAAATATAGTGATCACAAATTAAGCTCCTTTTCTCGATTAGACGCTTAGTTTACGAGATAATCGCATTTAAAGATTTCCATATGAAAATCCACCATTGGGCACCCATTTCATGGTGATATGCCGAGCTATTACCAGTGATTCCTGAAGTATTTTATAGTGATCACAAATTAAGCTCCTTTTCTCGATTAGACGCTTAGTTTACGAAATAATCGCATTTACAGATTTCCATATGAAAATATACCATTGGGCACCCATTTCATGGTGATACTCCCATATATTACCAGTGATTTCTAAATATAGTGATCACAAATTAAGCTCCTTTTCTCGATTAGACGCTTAGTTTACGAGATAATCGCATTTAAAGATTTCCATATGAAAATCCACCATTGGGCACCCATTTCATGGTGATACTCCCATATATTACCAGTGATTTCTTAAGTATTTTATAGTGATCACAAATTAAGCTCCTTTTCTTGATTAGACGCTTAGTTTACGAGATAATCACATTTAAAGATTTCTATATGAAAATCCATCAGTAGGCACCCATTTCATGGTGATATGCCGAGCTATTACCAGTGATTCCTGAAGTATTTTATAGTGATCACAAATTAAGCTCCTTTTCTCGATTAGACGCTTAGTTTACGAGATAATCGCATTTAATAATTTCCATATGAAAATATACCATTGGGCACCCATTTCATGGTGATATGCCGAGCTATTACCAGTGATTCCTGAAGTATTTTATAGTGATCACAAATTAAGCTCCTTTTCTTGATTAGACGCTTAGTTTACGAGATAATCGCATTTACAGATTTCCATATGAAAATATACCATTGGGCACCCATTTCATGGTGATACGCCCATCTATTACCACTGATTTCCTAAATATTTTATAGTGATCACAAATTAAGCTCCTTTTCTTGATTAGACGCTTAGTTTACGAGATAATCACATTTAAAGATTTCCATATGAAAATATACCAGTGGGCACCCATTTCATGGTGATACTCCTATCTATTACCACTGATTTCTTAAATATTTTATAGTGATCACAAATTAAGCTCCTTTTCTCGATTAGACGCTTAGTTTACGAGATAATCGCATTTAAAGATTTCCATATGAAAATATACCACTGGGCACTCATTTCATGGTGATACTCCCATCTATTACCACTGATTTCTTCAGTATTTTATAGTGATCACAAATTAAGCTCCTTTTCTTGATTAGACGCTTAGTTTACGAGATAATCGCATTTAAAGATTTCCATATGAAAATCCACCATTGGGCACCCATTTCATGGTGATATGCCGAGCTATTACCACTGACTTCTTAAATATTTTATAGTGATCACAAATTAAGCTCCTTTTCTCGATTAGACGCTTAGTTTACGAGATAATCGCATTTAAAGATTTCCATATGAAAATATACCACTGGGCACCCATTTCATGGTGATACTCCCATCTATTACCACTGATTTCTTCAGTATTTTATAGTGATCACAAATTAAGCTCCTTTTCTTGATTAGACGCTTAGTTTACGAGATAATCGCATTTAAAGATTTCCATATGAAAATATACCACTGGGCACCCATTTCATGGTGATACTCCCATCTATTACCACTGATTTCTTCAGTATTTTATAGTGATCACAAATTAAGCTCCTTTTCTTGATTAGACGCTTAGTTTACGAGATAATCGCATTTAAAGATTTCCATATGAAAATATACCATTGGGCACCCATTTCATGGTGATACTCCCATATATTACACTGATTTCTTCAGTACTTTATAGTGATCACAAATTAGGCTCCTTTTCTCGATTAGACGCTTAGTTTACGAGATAATCGCATTTAAAGATTTCCATATGAAAATATACCATTAGGCACCCATTTCATGGTGATACTCCCATCTATTACCACTGATTTCTTCAGTATTTTATAGTGATCACAAATTAAGCTCCTTTTCTTGATTAGACGCTTAGTTTACGAGATAATCGCATTTAAAGATTTCCATATGAAAATATACCACTGGGCACCCATTTCATGGTGATACTCCCATATATTACCACTGATTTCTTAAATATTTTATAAAGATCACAAATTAAACTCCTTTTCTCGATTAGACGCTTAGTTTACGAGATAATCGCATTTAAAGATTTCCATATGAAAATATACCATTGGGCACCCATTTCATGGTGATACTCCCATATATTACCACTGATTTCTTTAGTATTTTATAGTGATCACAAATTAAGCTCCTTTTCTTGATTAGACGCTTAGTTTACGAGATAATCGCATTTAAAGATTTCCATATGAAAATATACCATTAGGCACCCATCTCATGGTGATACTCCCATATATTACCACTAGTTTCTTCAGTATTTTATAGTGATCACAAATTAAGCTCCTTTTCTCGATTAGACGCTTAGTTTACGAGATAATCGCATTTAAAGATTTCCATATGAAAATCCACCATTGGGCACCCATTTCATGGTGATATGCCGAGCTATTACCACTGACTTCTTAAATATTTTATAGTGATCACAAATTAAGCTCCTTTTCTCGATTAGACGCTTAGTTTACGAGATAATCGCATTTAAAGATTTCCATATGAAAATCCACCATTGGGCACCCATTTCATGGTGATATGCCGAGCTATTACCACTGACTTCTTAAATATTTTATAGTGATCACAAATTAAGCTCCTTTTCTCGATTAGACGCTTAGTTAACGAGATAATCGCATTTAAAGATTTCCATATAAAAATCCACCATTGGGCACCCATTTCATGGTGATATGCCGAGCTATTACCACTGACTTCTTAAATATTTTATAGTGATCACAAATTAAGCTCCTTTTCTCGATTAGACGCTTAGTTTACGAGTTAATCGCATTTAAAGATTTCCATATGAAAATTCATCATTGGGCACCCATTTCATGGTGATACTCCCATATATTTCCAGTGATTTCTTCAGTATTTTATAGTGATCACAAATTAAACTCCTTTTCTCGATTAGACGCTTAGTTTACGAGATAATCGCATTTAAAGATTTCCATATGAAAATCCACCATTGGGAACCCATTTCATGGTGATATGCCGAGCTATTACCACTGACTTCTTAAATATTTTATAGTGATCACAAATTAAGCTCCTTTTCTCGATTAGACGCTTAGTTAACGAGATAATCGCATTTAAAGATTTCCATATAAAAATCCACCATTGGGCACCCATTTCATGGTGATATGCCGAGCTATTACCACTGACTTCTTAAATATTTTATAGTGATCACAAATTAAGCTCCTTTTCTCGATTAGACGCTTAGTTTACGAGTTAATCGCATTTAAAGATTTCCATATGAAAATTCATCATTGGGCACCCATTTCATGGTGATACTCCCATATATTTCCAGTGATTTCTTCAGTATTTTATAGTGATAACAAATTAAGCTCCTTTTCTCGATTAGACGCTTAGTTTACGAGATAATCGCATTTAAAGATTTCCATATGAAAATCCACAATTGGGCACCCATTTCATGGTGATATGCCGAGCTATTACCAGTGATTCCTGAAGTATTTTATAGTGATCACAAATTAAGCTCCTTTTCTCGATTAGACGCTTAGTTTACGAGATAATCGCATTTAAAGATTTCCATATGAAAATCCACCATTGGGCACCCATTTCATGGTGATACTCCCATATATTACCAGTGATTTCTCAAGTATTTTATAGTGATCACAAATTTAGCTCCTTTTCTCGATTAGACGCTTAGTTTACGAGATAATCGCATTTAAAGATTTCCATATGAAAATCCACCATTGGGCACCCATTTCATGGTGATACTCCCATATATTTCCAGTGATTTCTTCAGTATTTTATAGTGATCACAAATTAAGCTCCTTTTCTCGATTAGACGCTTAGTTTACGAGTTAATCGCATTTAAAGATTTCCATATGAAAATCCACCATTGGGCACCCATTTCATGGTGATATGCCGAGCTATTACCACTGACTTCTTAAATATTTTATAGTGATCACAAATTAAGCTCCTTTTCTCGATTAGACGCTTAGTTTACGAGATAATCGCATTTAAAGATTTCCATATGAAAATCCACCATTGGGCACCCATTTCATGGTGATACTCCCATATATTACCAGTGATTTCTCAAGTATTTTATAGTGATCACAAATTTAGCTCCTTTTCTCGATTAGACGCTTAGTTTACGAGATAATCGCATTTAAAGATTTCCATATGAAAATCCACCATTGGGCACCCATTTCATGGTGATATGCCGAGCTATTACCAGTGATTCCTGAAGTATTTTATAGTGATCACAAATTAAGCTCCTTTTCTCGATTAGACGCTTAGTTTACGAGATAATCGCATTTAAAGATTTCCATATGAAAATATACCATTGGGCACCCATTTCATGGTGATACTCCCATATATTTCCAGTGATTTCTTCAGTATTTTATAGTGATCACAAATTAAGCTCCTTTTCTCGATTAGACGCTTAGTTTACGAGATAATCGCATTTAAAGATTTCCATATGAAAATATACCATTGGGCACCCATTTCATGGTGATATGCCGAGCTATTACCAGTGATTCCTAAAGTATTTTGTAGTGATCACAAATTAAGCTCCTTTTCTCGATTAGACGCTTAGTTTACGAGTTAATCGCATTTAAAGATTTCCATATGAAAATATACCATTGGGCACCCATTTCATGGTGATACTCCCATATATTTCCAGTGATTTCTTCAGTACTTTATAGTGATCACAAATTAAGCTCCTTTTCTCGATTAGACGCTTAGTTTACGAGATAATCGCATTTAAAGATTTCCATATGAAAATATACCATTGGGCACCCATTTCATGGTGATACTCCCATATATTACCAGTGATTTCTCAAGTATTTTATAGTGATCACAAATTTAGCTCCTTTTCTCGATTAGACGCTTAGTTTACGAGATAATCGCATTTAAAGATTTCCATATGAAAATCCACCATTGGGCACCCATTTCATGGTGATATGCCGAGCTATTACCACTGACTTCTTAAATATTTTATAGTGATCACAAATTAAGCTCCTTTTCTCGATTAGACGCTTAGTTTACGAGATAATCGCATTTAAAGATTTCCATATGAAAATCCACCATTGGGCACCCATTTCATGGTGATACTCCCATATATTACCAGTGATTTCTCAAGTATTTTATAGTGATTACAAATTTAGCTCCTTTTCTCGATTAGACGCTTAGTTTACGAGATAATCGCATTTAAAGATTTCCATATGAAAATCCACCATTGGGCACCCATTTCATGGTGATATGCCGAGCTATTACCAGTGATTCCTGAAGTATTTTATAGTGATCACAAATTAAGCTCCTTTTCTCGATTAGACGCTTAGTTTACGAGATAATCGCATTTAAAGATTTCCATATGAAAATATACCATTGGGCACCCATTTCATGGTGATACTCCCATATATTTCCAGTGATTTCTTCAGTATTTTATAGTGATCACAAATTAAGCTCCTTTTCTCGATTAGACGCTTAGTTTACGAGATAATCGCATTTAAAGATTTCCATATGAAAATATACCATTGGGCACCCATTTCATGGTGATATGCCGAGCTATTACCAGTGATTCCTAAAGTATTTTGTAGTGATCACAAATTAAGCTCCTTTTCTCGATTAGACGCTTAGTTTACGAGTTAATCGCATTTAAAGATTTCCATATGAAAATATACCATTGGGCACCCATTTCATGGTGATACTCCCATATATTTCCAGTGATTTCTTCAGTACTTTATAGTGATCACAAATTAAGCTCCTTTTCTCGATTAGACGCTTAGTTTACGAGATAATCGCATTTAAAGATTTCCATATGAAAATATACCATTGGGCACCCATTTCATGGTGATACTCCCATATATTACCAGTGATTTCTCAAGTATTTTATAGTGATCACAAATTTAGCTCCTTTTCTCGATTAGACGCTTAGTTTACGAGATAATCGCATTTAAAGATTTCCATATGAAAATCCACCATTGGGCACCCATTTCATGGTGATATGCCGAGCTATTACCACTGACTTCTTAAATATTTTATAGTGATCACAAATTAAGCTCCTTTTCTCGATTAGACGATTAGTTTACGAGATAATCGCATTTAAAGATTTCCATATGAAAATCCACCATTGGGAACCCATTTCATGGTGATATGCCGAGCTATTACCACTGACTTCTTAAATATTTTATAGTGATCACAAATTAAGCTCCTTTTCTCGATTAGACGCTTAGTTAACGAGATAATCGCATTTAAAGATTTCCATATAAAAATCCACCATTGGGCACCCATTTCATGGTGATATGCCGAGCTATTACCACTGACTTCTTAAATATTTTATAGTGATCACAAATTAAGCTCCTTTTCTCGATTAGACGCTTAGTTTACGAGTTAATCGCATTTAAAGATTTCCATATGAAAATTCATACTCCCATATATTACCAGTGATTCCTGAAGTATTTTATAGTGATCACAAATTAAGCTCCTTTTCTCGATTAGACGCTTAGTTTACGAGATAATCGCATTTAAAGATTTCCATATGAAAATCCACCATTGGGCACCCATTTCATGGTGATATGGCGAGCTATTACCAGTGATTCCTGAAGTATTTTATAGTGATCACAAATTAAGCCCCTTTTCTCGATTAGACGCTTAGTTTACGAGATAATCGCATTTAAAGATTTCCATATGAAAATATACCATTGGGCACCCATTTCATGGTGATATGCCGAGCTATTACCAGTGATTCCTAAAGTATTTTGTAGTGATCACAAATTAAGCTCCTTTTCTCGATTAGACGCTTAGTTTACGAGTTAATCGCATTTAAAGATTTTCATATTAAAATTCATCATTGGGCACCCATTTCATGGTGATACTCCCATATATTTCCAGTGATTTCTTCAGTACTTTATAGTGATCACAAATTAAGCTCCTTTTCTCGATTAGACGCTTAGTTTACGAGATAATCGCATTTAAAGATTTCCATATGAAAATATACCATTGGGCACCCATTTCATGGTGATACTCCCATATATTTCCAGTGATTTCTTCAGTATTTTATAGTGATCACAAATTAAGCTCCTTTTCTCGATTAGACGCTTAGTTTACGAGATAATCGCATTGAAAGATTTCCATATGAAAATATACCATTGGGCACCCATTTCATGGTGATATGCCGAGCTATTACCAGTGATTCCTAAAGTATTTTGTAGTGATCACAAATTAAGCTCCTTTTCTCGATTAGACGCTTAGTTTACGAGTTAATCGCATTTAAAGATTTCCATATGAAAATATACCATTGGGCACCCATTTCATGGTGATACTCCCATATATTTCCAGTGATTTCTTCAGTACTTTATAGTGATCACAAATTAAGCTCCTTTTCTCGATTAGACGCTTAGTTTACGAGATAATCGCATTTAAAGATTTCCATATGAAAATATACCATTGGGCACCCATTTCATGGTGATACTCCCATATATTTCCAGTGATTTCTTCAGTATTTTATAGTGATCACAAATTAAGCTCCTTTTTTCGATTAGACGCTTAGATTACGAGTTAATCGCATTTAAAGATTTCCATATGAAAATCCACCATTGGCCACCCATTTCATGGTGATAGTCCCATATATTACCACTGATTTCTTCAGTATTTTATAGTGATCACAAATTAAGCTCCTTTTCTCGATTAGACGCTTAGTTTACGAGATAATCGCATTTAAAGATTTCCATATGAAAATATACCATTGGGCACCCATTTCATGGTGATATGCCGAGCTATTACCAGTGATTCCTAAAGTATTTTGTAGTGATCACAAATTAAGCTCCTTTTCTCGATTAGACGCTTAGTTTACGAGTTAATCGCATTTAAAGATTTCCATATGAAAATATACCATTGGGCACCCATTTCATGGTGATACTCCCATATATTTCCAGTGATTTCTTCAGTACTTTATAGTGATCACAAATTAAGCTCCTTTTCTCGATTAGACGCTTAGTTTACGAGATAATCGCATTTAAAGATTTCCATATGAAAATCCACCATTGGGCACCCATTTCATGGTGATACTCCCATATATTTCCAGTGATTTCTTCAGTATTTTATAGTGATCACAAATTAAGCTCCTTTTCTCGATTAGACGCTTAGTTTACGAGTTAATCGCATTTAAAGATTTCCATATGAAAATATACCATTGGGCACCCATTTCATGGTGATATGCCGAGCTATTACCAGTGATTCCTAAAGTATTTTGTAGTGATCACAAATTAAGCTCCTTTTCTCGATTAGACGCTTAGTTTACGAGATAATCGCATTTAAAGATTTCCATATGAAAATATACCATTGGGCACCCATTTCATGGTGATACTCCCATATATTTCCAGTGATTTCTTCAGTATTTTATAGTGATCACAAATTAAGCTCCTTTTCTCGATTAGACGCTTAGTTTACGAGTTAATCGCATTTAAAGATTTCCATATGAAAATATACCATTGGGCACCCATTTCATGGTGATATGCCGAGCTATTACCAGTGATTCCTAAAGTATTTTGTAGTGATCACAAATTAAGCTCCTTTTCTCGATTAGACGCTTAGTTTACGAGTTAATCGCATTTAAAGATTTCCATATGAAAATTCATCATTGGGCACCCATTTCATGGTGATATGCCGAGCTATTACCAGTGATTCCTAAAGTATTTTGTAGTGATCACAAATTAAGCTCCTTTTCTCGATTAGACGCTTAGTTTACGAGATAATCGCATTTAAAGATTTCCATATGAAAATATACCATTGGGCACCCATTTCATGGTGATACTCCCATATATTACCACTGATTTCTTCAGTATTTTATAGTGATCACAAATTAAGCTCCTTTTCTCGATTAGACGCTTAGTTTACGAGATAATCGCATTTAAAGATTTCCATATGAAAATCCACCATTGGGCACCCATTTCATGGTGATATGCCGAGCTATTACCAGTGATTCCTAAAGTATTTTGTAGTGATCACAAATTAAGCTCCTTTTCTCGATTAGACGCTTAGTTTACGAGTTAATCGCATTTAAAGATTTCCATATGAAAATTCATCATTGGGCACCCATTTCATGGTGATACTCCCATATATTACCACTGATTTCTTCAGTATTTTATAGTGATCACAAATTAAGCTCCTTTTCTCGATTAGACGCTTAGTTTACGAGATAATCGCATTTAAAGATTTCCATATGAAAATCCACCATTGGGCACCCATTTCATGGTGATACTCCCATATATTTCCAGTGATTTCTTCAGTACTTTATAGTGATCACAAATTAAGCTCCTTTTCTCGATTAGACGCTTAGTTTACGAGATAATCGCATTTAAAGATTTCCATATGAAAATCCACCATTGGGCACCCATTTCATGGTGATACTCCCATATATTACCAGAGATTCCTGAAGTATTTTATAGTGATCACAAATTAAGCTTCTTTTCTCGATTAGACGCTTAGTTTACGAGTTAATCGCATTTAAAGATTTCCATATAAAAATTCATCATTGGGCACCCATTTCATGGTGATAGTCCCATATATTACCACTGATTTCTTCAGTATTTTATAGTGATCACAAATTAAGCTCCTTTTCTCGATTAGACGCTTAGTTTACGAGATAATCGCATTTAAAGATTTCCATATGAAAATATACCACTGGGCACCCATTTCATGGTGATACTCCCATATATTACCAGAGATTCCTGAAGTATTTTGTAGTGATCACAAATTAAGCTCCTTTTCTCGATTAGACGCTTAGTTTACGAGTTAATCGCATTTAAAGATTTCCATATGAAAATCCACCATTGGGCACCCATTTCATGGTGATACTCCCATATATTACCAGAGATTCCTGAAGTATTTTATAGTGATCACAAATTAAGCTCCTTTTTTCGATTAGACGCTTAGTTTACGAGTTAATCGCATTTAAAGATTTCCATATGAAAATCCACCATTGGGCACCCATTTCATGGTGATATGCCGAGCTATTACCAGTGATTCCTAAAGAATTTTGTAGTGATCACAAATTAAGCTCCTTTTCTCGATTAGACGCTTAGTTTACGAGTTAATCGCATTTAAAGATTTCCATATGAAAATCCACCATTGGGCACCCATTTCATGGTGATATGCCGAGCTATTACCAGTGATTCCTAAAGTATTTTGTAGTGATCACAAATTAAGCTCCTTTTCTCGATTAGACGCTTAGTTTACGAGTTAATCGCATTTAAAGATTTCCATATGAAAATTCATCATTGGGCACCCATTTCATGGTGATACTCCCATATATTACCACTGATTTCTTCAGTATTTTATAGTGATCACAAATTAAGCTCCTTTTCTCGATTAGACGCTTAGTTTACGAGATAATCGCATTTAAAGATTTCCATATGAAAATCCACCATTGGGCACCCATTTCATGGTGATACTCCCATATATTACCACTGATTTCTTCAGTATTTTATAGTGATCACAAATTAAGCTCCTTTTCTCGATTAGACGCTTAGTTTACGAGTTAATCGCATTTAAAGATTTCCATATGAAAATTCATCATTGGGCACCCATTTCATTGTGATATGCCGAGCTATTACCAGTGATTCCTAAAGTATTTTGTAGTGATCACAAATTAAGCTCCTTTTCTCGATTAGACGCTTAGTTTACGAGATAATCGCATTTAAAGATTTCCATATGAAAATATACCATTGGGCACCCATTTCATGGTGATACTCCCATATATTACCACTGATTTCTTCAGTATTTTATAGTGATCACAAATTAAGCTCCTTTTCTCGATTAGACGCTTAGTTTACGAGATAATCGCATTTAAAGATTTCCATATGAAAATATACCATTGGGCACCCATTTCATGGTGATACTCCCATATATTACCACTGATTTCTTCAGTATTTTATAGTGATCACAAATTAAGTTCCTTTTCTCGATTAGACGCTTAGTTTACGAGATAATCGCATTTAAAGATTTCCATATGAAAATCCACCATTGGGCACCCATTTCATGGTGATACTCCCATATATTTCCAGTGATTTCTTCAGTACTTTATAGTGATCACAAATTAAGCTCCTTTTCTCGATTAGACGCTTAGTTTACGAGATAATCGCATTTAAAGATTTCCATATGAAAATCCACCATTGGGCACCCATTTCATGGTGATACTCCCATATATTACCAGAGATTCCTGAAGTATTTTATAGTGATCACAAATTAAGCTTCTTTTCTCGATTAGACGCTTAGTTTACGAGTTAATCGCATTTAAAGATTTCCATATAAAAATTCATCATTGGGCACCCATTTCATGGTGATAGTCCCATATATTACCACTGATTTCTTCAGTATTTTATAGTGATCACAAATTAAGCTCCTTTTCTCGATTAGACGCTTAGTTTACGAGATAATCGCATTTAAAGATTTCCATATGAAAATATACCACTGGGCACCCATTTCATGGTGATACTCCCATATATTACCAGAGATTCCTGAAGTATTTTGTAGTGATCACAAATTAAGCTCCTTTTCTCGATTAGACGCTTAGTTTACGAGTTAATCGCATTTAAAGATTTCCATATGAAAATCCACCATTGGGCACCCATTTCATGGTGATACTCCCATATATTACCAGAGATTCCTGAAGTATTTTATAGTGATCACAAATTAAGCTCCTTTTTTCGATTAGACGCTTAGTTTACGAGTTAATCGCATTTAAAGATTTCCATATGAAAATCCACCATTGGGCACCCAATTCATGGTGATATGCCGAGCTATTACCAGTGATTCCTAAAGAATTTTGTAGTGATCACAAATTAAGCTCCTTTTCTCGATTAGACGCTTAGTTTACGAGATAATCGCATTTAAAGATTTCCATATGAAAATCCACCATTGGGCACCCATTTCATGGTGATACTCCCATATATTTCCAGTGATTTCTTCAGTACTTTATAGTGATCACAAATTAAGCTCCTTTTCTCGATTAGACGCTTAGTTTACGAGATAATCGCATTTAAAGATTTCCATATGAAAATCCACCATTGGGCACCCATTTCATGGTGATTCTCCCATATATTACCAGAGATTCCTGAAGTATTTTATAGTGATCACAAATTAAACTTCTTTTCTCGATTAGACGCTTAGTTTACGAGTTAATCGCATTTAAAGATTTCCATATAAAAATTCATCATTGGGCACCCATTTCATGGCGATAGTCCCATATATTACCACTGATTTCTTCAGTATTTTATAGTGATCACAAATTAAGCTTTTCTCGATTAGACGCTTAGTTTACGAGATAATCGCATTTAAAGATTTCCATATGAAAATATACCATTGGGCACCCATTTCATGGTGATATGCCGAGCTATTACCAGTGATTCCTAAAGTATTTTGAAGTGATCACAAATTAAGCTCCTTTTCTCGATTAGACGCTTAGTTTACGAGTTAATCGCATTTAAAGATTTCCATATGAAAATATACCATTGGGCACCCATTTCATGGTGATACTCCCATATATTTCCAGTGATTTCTTCAGTACTTTATAGTGATCACAAATTAAGCTCCTTTTCTCGATTAGACGCTTAGTTTACGAGATAATCGCATTTAAAGATTTCCATATGAAAATATACCATTGGGCACCCATTTCATGGTGATACTCCCATATATTTCCAGTGTTTTCTTCAGTATTTTATAGTGATCACAAATTAAGCTCCTTTTCTCGATTAGACGCTTAGTTTACGAGTTAATCGCATTTAAAGATTTCCATATGAAAATCCACCATTGGCCACCCATTTCATGGTGATAGTCCCATATATTACCACTGATTTCTTCAGTATTTTATAGTGATCACAAATTAAGCTCCTTTTCTCGATTAGACGCTTAGTTTACGAGATAATCGCATTTAAAGATTTCCATATGAAAATATACCATTGGGCACCCATTTCATGGTGATACTGCCATATATTTCCAGTGATTTCTTCAGTATTTTATAGTGATCACAAATTAAGCTCCTTTTCTCGATTAGACGCTTAGTTTACGAGTTAATCGCATTTAAAGATTTCCATATGAAAATCCACCATTGGCCACCCATTTCATGGTGATACTCCCATATATTTCCAGTGATTTCTTCAGTACTTTATAGTGATCACAAATTAAGCTCCTTTTCTCGATGAGACGCTTAGTTTACGAGATAATCGCATTTAAAGATTTCCATATGAAAATATACCATTGGGCACCCATTTCATGGTGATACTCCCATATATTTCCAGTGATTTCTTCAGTATTTTATAGTGATCACAAATTAAGCTCCTTTTCTCGATTAGACGCTTAGTTTACGAGTTAATCGCATTGAAAGATTTCCATATGAAAATATACCATTGGGCACCCATTTCATGGTGATACTCCCATATATTTCCAGTGATTTCTTCAGTATTTTATAGTGATCACAAATTAAGCTTCTTTTCTCGATTAGACGCTTAGTTTACGAGTTAATCGCATTTAAAGATTTCCATATAAAAATTCATCATTGGGCACCCATTTCATGGTGATACTCCCATATATTTCCAGTGATTTCTTCAGTACTTTATAGTGATCACAAATTAAGCTCCTTTTCTCGATTAGACGCTTAGTTTACGAGATAATCGCATTTAAAGATTTCCATATGAAAATCCACCATTGGGCACCCATTTCATGGTGATACTCCCATATATTACCAGGGATTCCTGAAGTATTTTGTAGTGATCACAAATTAAGCTCCTTTTCTCGATTAGACGCTTAGTTTACGAGTTAATCGCATTTAAATATTTCCATATGAAAATTCATCATTGGGCACCCATTTCATGGTGATACTCCCATATATTTCCAGTGATTTCTTCAGTATTTTATAGTGATCACAAATTAAGCTCCTTTTCTCGATTAGACGCTTAGTTTACGAGTTAATCGCATTTAAAGATTTCCATATGAAAATCCACCATTGGCCACCCATTTCATGGTGATAGTCCCATATATTACCACTGATTTCTTCAGTATTTTATAGTGATCACAAATTAAGCTCCTTTTCTCGATTAGACGCTTAGTTTACGAGATAATCGCATTTAAAGATTTCCATATGAAAATCCACCATTGGCCACCCATTTCATGGTGATACTCCCATATATTTCCAGTGATTTCTTCAGTACTTTATAGTGATCACAAATTAAGCTCCTTTTCTCGATTAGACGCTTAGTTTACGAGATAATCGCATTTAAAGATTTCCATATGAAAATATACCATTGGGCACCCATTTCATGGTGATACTGCCATATATTTCCAGTGATTTCTTCAGTATTTTATAGTGATCACAAATTAAGCTTCTTTTCTCGATTAGACGCTTAGTTTACGAGTTAATCGCATTTAAAGATTTCCATATAAAAATTCATCATTGGGCACCCATTTCATGGTGATACTCCCATATATTTCCAGTGATTTCTTCAGTACTTTATAGTGATCACAAATTAAGCTCCTTTTCTCGATGAGACGCTTAGTTTACGAGATAATCGCATTTAAAGATTTCCATATGAAAATATACCATTGGGCACCCATTTCATGGTGATACTCCCATATATTTCCAGTGATTTCTTCAGTATTTTAAAGTGATCACAAATTAAGCTCCTTTTCTCGATTAGACGCTTAGTTTACGAGTTAATCGCATTTAAAGATTTCCATATGAAAATATACCATTGGGCACCCATTTCATGGTGATACTCCCATATATTTCCAGTGATTTCTTCAGTATTTTATAGTGATCACAAATTAAGCTTCTTTTCTCGATTAGACGCTTAGTTTACGAGTTAATCGCATTTAAAGATTTCCATATAAAAATTCATCATTGGGCACCCATTTCATGGTGATACTCCCATATATTTCCAGTGATTTCTTCAGTACTTTATAGTGATCACAAATTAAGCTCCTTTTCTCGATTAGACGCTTAGTTTACGAGATAATCGCATTTAAAGATTTCCATATGAAAATATACCATTGGGCACCCATTTCATGGTGATACTCCCATATATTTCCAGTGATT
This sequence comes from Muscina levida, assembly GCA_964034835.1. NCBI lineage: Eukaryota > Metazoa > Arthropoda > Insecta > Diptera > Muscidae > Muscina > Muscina levida. Next base: position 67,749,932 of record OZ035883.1, read on the forward strand.
TCTTCAGTATTTTATAGTGATCACAAATTAAGCTCCTTTTCTCGATTAGACGCTTAGTTTACGAGTTAATCGCATTTAAAGATTTCCATATGAAAATCCACCATTGGGCACCCATTTCATGGTGATACTCCCATATATTACCACTGATTTCTTCAGTATTTTATAGTGATCACAAATTAAGCTCCTTTTCTCGATTAGACGCTTAGTTTACGAGATAATCGCATTTAAAGATTTCCATATGAAAATCCACCATTGGGCACCCATTTCATGGTGATATGCCGAGCTATTACCAGTGATTCCTAAAGTATTTTGTAGTGATCACAAATTAAGCTCCTTTTCTCGATTAGACGCTTAGTTTACGAGTTAATCGCATTTAAAGATTTCCATATGAAAATTCATCATTGGGCACCCATTTCATGGTGATAGTCCCATATATTACCACTGATTTCTACAGTATTTTATAGTGATCACAAATTAAGCTCCTTTTCTCGATTAGACGCTTAGTTTACGAGATAATCGCATTTAAAGATTTCCATATGAAAATCCACCATTGGGCACCCATTTCATGGTGATACTCCCATATATTTCCAGTGATTTCTTCAGTACTTTATAGTGATCACAAATTAAGCTCCTTTTCTCGATTAGACGCTTAGTTTACGAGATAATCGCATTTAAAGATTTCCATATGAAAATCCACCATTGGGCACCCATTTCATGGTGATACTCCCATATATTACCAGAGATTCCTGAAGTATTTTATAGTGATCACAAATTAAGCTTCTTTTCTCGATTAGACGCTTAGTTTACGAGTTAATCGCATTTAAAGATTTCCATATAAAAATTCATCATTGGGCACCCATTTCATGGTGATAGTCCCATATATTACCACTGATTTCTTCAGTATTTTATAGTGATCACAAATTAAGCTCCTTTTCTCGATTAGACGCTTAGTTTACGAGATAATCGCATTTAAAGTTTTCCATATGAAAATATACCATTGGGCACCCATTTCATGGTGATATGCCGAGCTATTACCAGTGATTCCTAAAGTATTTTGTAGTGATCACAAATTAAGCTCCTTTTCTCGATTAGACGCTTTGTTTACGAGTTAATCGCATTTAAAGATTTCCATATGAAAATATACCATTGGGCACCCATTTCATGGTGATACTCCCATATATTTCCAGTGATTTCTTCAGTACTTTATAGTGATCACAAATTAAGCTCCTTTTCTCGATTAGACGCTTAGTTTACGAGATAATCGCATTTAAAGATTTCCATATGAAAATATACCATTGGGCACCCATTTCATGGTGATACTCCCATATATTTCCAGTGATTTCTTCAGTATTTTATAGTGATCACAAATTAAGCTCCTTTTCTCGATTAGACGCTTAGTTTACGAGTTAATCGCATTTAAAGATTTCCATATGAAAATCCACCATTGGGCACCCATTTCATGGTGATACTCCCATATATTACCAGGGATTCCTGAAGTATTTTGTAGTGATCACAAATTAAGCTCCTTTTCTCGATTAGACGCTTAGTTTACGAGTTAATCGCATTTAAATATTTCCATATGAAAATTCATCATTGGGCACCCATTTCATGGTGATACTCCCATATATTTCCAGTGATTTCTTCAGTATTTTATAGTGATCACAAATTAAGCTCCTTTTCTCGATTAGACGCTTAGTTTACGAGTTAATCGCATTTAAAGATTTCCATATGAAAATCCACCATTGGCCACCCATTTCATGGTGATAGTCCCATATATTACCACTGATTTCTTCAGTATTTTATAGTGATCACAAATTAAGCTTCTTTTCTCGATTAGACGCTTAGTTTACGAGATAATCGCATTTAAAGATTTCCATATGAAAATATACCATTGGGCACCCATTTCATGGTGATACTGCCATATATTTCCAGTGATTTCTTCAGTATTTTATAGTGATCACAAATTAAGCTTCTTTTCTCGATTAGACGCTTAGTTTACGAGTTAATCGCATTTAAAGATTTCCATATAAAAATTCATCATTGGGCACCCATTTCATGGTGATACTCCCATATATTTCCAGTGATTTCTTCAGTACTTTATAGTGATCACAAATTAAGCTCCTTTTCTCGATGAGACGCTTAGTTTACGAGATAATCGCATTTAAAGATTTCCATATGAAAATATACCATTGGGCACCCATTTCATGGTGATACTCCCATATATTTCCAGTGATTTCTTCAGTATTTTATAGTGATCACAAATTAAGCTCCTTTTCTCGATTAGACGCTTAGTTTACGAGTTAATCGCATTTAAAGATTTCCATATGAAAATATACCATTGGGCACCCATTTCATGGTGATACTCCCATATATTTCCAGTGATTTCTTCAGTATTTTATAGTGATCACAAATTAAGCTTCTTTTCTAGATTAGACGCTTAGTTTACGAGTTAATCGCATTTAAAGATTTCCATATAAAAATTCATCATTGGGCACCCATTTCATGGTGATACTCCCATATATTTCCAGTGATTTCTTCAGTACTTTATAGTGATCACAAATTAAGCTCCTTTTCTCGATTAGACGCTTAGTTTACGAGATAATCGCATTTAAAGATTTCCATATGAAAATATACCATTGGGCACCCATTTCATGGTGATACTCCCATATATTTCCAGTGATTTCTTCAGTATTTTATAGTGATCACAAATTAAGCTCCTTTTCTCGATTAGACGCTTAGTTTACGAGTTAATCGCATTTAAAGATTTCCATATGAAAATCCACCATTGGGCACCCATTTCATGGTGATACTCCCATATATTACCAGGGATTCCTGAAGTATTTTGTAGTGATCACAAATTAAGCTCCTTTTCTAGATTAGACGCTTAGTTTACGAGTTAATCGCATTTAAATATTTCCATATGAAAATTCATCATTGGGCACCCATTTCATGGTGATACTCCCATATATTACCACTGATTTCTTCAGTATTTTATAGTGATCACAAATTAAGCTCCTTTTCTCGATTAGACGCTTAGTTTACGAGATAATCGCATTTAAAGATTTCCATATGAAAATCCACCATTGGGCACCCATTTCATGGTGATATGCCGAGCTATTACCAGTGATTCCTAAAGTATTTTGTAGTGATCACAAATTAAGCTCCTTTTCTCGATTAGACGCTTAGTTTACGAGATAATCGCATTTAAAGATTTCCATATGAAAATCCACCATTGGGCACCCATTTCATGGTGATACTCCCATATATTTCCAGTGATTTCTTCAGTACTTTATAGTGATCACAAATTAAGCTCCTTTTCTCGATTAGACGCTTAGTTTACGAGATAATCGCATTTAAAGATTTCCATATGAAAATCCACCATTGGGCACCCATTTCATGGTGATACTCCCATATATTACCAGAGATTCCTGAAGTATTTTATAGTGATCACAAATTAAGCTCCTTTTCTCGATTAGACGCTTAGTTTACGAGTTAATCGCATTTAAAGATTTCCATATAAAAATTCATCATTGGGCACCCATTTCATGGTGATAGTCCCATATATTACCACTGATTTCTTCAGTATTTTATAGTGATCACAAATTAAGCTCCTTTTCTCGATTAGACGCTTAGTTTACGAGTTAATCGCATTTAAAGATTTCCATATGAATATATACCATTGGGCACCCATTTCATGGTGATACTCCCATATATTTCCAGTGATTTCTTCAGTACTTTATAGTGATCACAAATTAAGCTCCTTTTCTCGATTAGACGCTTAGTTTACGAGATAATCGCATTTAAAGATTTCCATATGAAAATATACCATTGGGCACCCATTTCATGGTGATACTCCCATATATTTCCAGTGATTTCTTCAGTATTTTATAGTGATCACAAATTAAGCTCCTTTTCTCGATTAGACGCTTAGTTTACGAGTTAATCGCATTTAAAGATTTCCATATGAAAATCCACCATTGGCCACCCATTTCATGGTGATAGTCCCATATATTACCACTGATTTCTTCAGTATTTTATAGTGATCACAAATTAAGCTCCTTTTCTCGATTAGACGCTTAGTTTACGAGATAATCGCATTTAAAGATTTCCATATGAAAATATACCATTGGGCACCCATTTCATGGTGATATGCCGAGCTATTACCAGTGATTCCTAAAGTATTTTGTAGTGATCACAAATTAAGCTCCTTTTCTCGATTAGACGCTTAGTTTACGAGTTAATCACATTTAAAGATTTCCATATAAAAATTCATCATTGGGCACCCATTTCATGGTGATACTCCCATATATTTCCAGTGATTTCTTCAGTACTTTATAGTGATCACAAATTAAGCTCCTTTTCTCGATTAGACGCTTAGTTTACGAGATAATCGCATTTAAAGATTTCCATATGAAAATATACCATTGGGCACCCATTTCATGGTGATACTCCCATATATTTCCAGTGATTTCTTCAGTACTTTATAGTGATCACAAATTAAGCTCCTTTTCTCGATTAGACGCTTAGTTTACGAGATAATCGCATTTAAAGATTTCCATATGAAAATATACCATTGGGCACCCATTTCATGGTGATACTGCCATATATTTCCAGTGATTTCTTCAGTATTTTATAGTGATCACAAATTAAGCTTCTTTTCTCGATTAGACGCTTAGTTTACGAGTTAATCGCATTTAAAGATTTCCATATGAAAATATACCATTGGGCACCCATTTCATGGTGATACTCCCATATATTTCCAGTGATTTCTTCAGTATTTTATAGTGATCACAAATTAAGCTCCTTTTCTCGATTAGACGCTTAGTTTACGAGATAATCGCATTTAAAGATTTCCATATGAAAATCCTCCATTGGGCACCCATTTCATGGTGATATGCCGAGCTATTACCAGTGATTCCTGAAGTATTTTATAGTGATCACAAATTAAGCCCCTTTTCTCGATTAGACGCTTAGTTTACGAGATAATCGCATTTAAAGATTTCCATATGAAAATCCACCATTGGCCACCCATTTCATGGTGATACTCCCATACATTACACTGATTTCTTCAGTACTTTATAGTGATCACAAATTAAGCTCCTTTTCTTGATTAGACGCTTAGTTTACGAGATAATCGCATTTAAAGATTTCCATATGAAAATATACCATTGGGCACCCATTTCATGGTGATACTCCCATACATTACCACTGATTTCTTCAGTACTTTATAGTGATCACAAATTAAGCTCCTTTTCTCGATTAGACGCTTAGTTTACGAGATAATCGCATTTAAAGATTTCCATATGAAAATCCACCATTGGCCACCCATTTCATGGTGATACTCCCATATATTACACTGATTTCTTCAGTACTTTATAGTGATCACAAATTAAGCTCCTTTTCTCGATTAGACGCTTAGTTTATGAGATAATCCCATTTAAAGATTTCCATATGAAAATCCACCATTGGGCACCCATTTCATGGTGATATGCCGAGCTATTACCAGTGATTCCTGAAGTATTTTATAGTGATCACAAATTAAGCCCATTTTCTCGATTAGACGCTTAGTTTACGAGATAATCGCATTTAAAGATTTCCATATGAAAATCCTCCATTGGGCACCCATTTCATGGTGATATGCCGAGCTATTACCAGTGATTCCTGAAGTATTTTATAGTGATCACAAATTAAGCCCCTTTTCTCGATTAGACGCTTAGTTTACGAGATAATCGCATTTAAAGATTTCCATATGAAAATCCACCATTGGCCACCCATTTCATGGTGATACTCCCATCTATTACACTGATTTCTTCAGTACTTTATAGTGATCACAAATTAAGCTCCTTTTCTCGATTAGACGCTTAGTTTACGAGATAATCGCATTTAAAGATTTCCATATGAAAATATACCATTGGGCACCCATTTCATGGTGATACTCCCATATATTACACTGATTTCTTCAGTACTTTATAGTGATCACAAATTAAGCTCCTTTTCTCGATTAGACGCTTAGTTTACGAGATAATCGCATTTAAAGATTTCCATATGAAAATATACCATTGGGCACCCATTTCATGGTGATACTCCCATATATTTCCAGTGATTTCTTCAGTACTTTATAGTGATCACAAATTAAGCTCCTTTTCTCGATTAGACGCTTAGTTTACGAGATAATCGCATTTAAAGATTTCCATATGAAAATATACCATTGGGCACCCATTTCATGGTGATACTGCCATATATTTCCAGTGATTTCTTCAGTATTTTATAGTGATCACAAATTAAGCTTCTTTTCTCGATTAGACGCTTAGTTTACGAGTTAATCGCATTTAAAGATTTCCATATGAAAATATACCATTGGGCACCCATTTCATGGTGATACTCCCATATATTTCCAGTGATTTCTTCAGTATTTTATAGTGATCACAAATTAAGCTCCTTTTCTCGATTAGACGCTTAGTTTACGAGATAATCGCATTTAAAGATTTCCATATGAAAATCCTCCATTGGGCACCCATTTCATGGTGATACTCCCATATATTACACTGATTTCTTCAGTACTTTATAGTGATCACAAATTAAGCTCCTTTTCTCGATTAGACGCTTAGTTTACGAGATAATCGCATTTAAAGATTTCCATATGAAAATATACCATTGGGCACCCATTTCATGGTGATACTCCCATATAGTACACTGATTTCTTCAGTACTTTATAGTGATCACAAATTAAGCTCCTTTTCTCGATTAGACGCTTAGTTTACGAGTTAATCGCATTTAAAGATTTCCATATGAAAATCCACCATTGGCCACCCATTTCATGGTGATAGTCCCATATATTACCACTGATTTCTTCAGTATTTTATAGTGATCACAAATTAAGCTCCTTTTCTCGATTAGACGCTTAGTTTACGAGATAATCGCATTTAAAGATTTCCATATGAAAATATACCATTGGGCACCCATTTCATGGTGATATGCCGAGCTATTACCAGTGATTCCTAAAGTATTTTGTAGTGATCACAAATTAAGCTCCTTTTCTCGATTAGACGCTTAGTTTACGAGTTAATCACATTTAAAGATTTCCATATAAAAATTCATCATTGGGCACCCATTTCATGGTGATACTCCCATATATTTCCAGTGATTTCTTCAGTACTTTATAGTGATCACAAATTAAGCTCCTTTTCTCGATTAGACGCTTAGTTTACGAGATAATCGCATTTAAAGATTTCCATATGAAAATATACCATTGGGCACCCATTTCATGGTGATACTCCCATATATTTCCAGTGATTTCTTCAGTACTTTATAGTGATCACAAATTAAGCTCCTTTTCTCGATTAGACGCTTAGTTTACGAGATAATCGCATTTAAAGATTTCCATATGAAAATATACCATTGGGCACCCATTTCATGGTGATACTGCCATATATTTCCAGTGATTTCTTCAGTATTTTATAGTGATCACAAATTAAGCTTCTTTTCTCGATTAGACGCTTAGTTTACGAGTTAATCGCATTTAAAGATTTCCATATGAAAATATACCATTGGGCACCCATTTCATGGTGATACTCCCATATATTTCCAGTGATTTCTTCAGTATTTTATAGTGATCACAAATTAAGCTCCTTTTCTCGATTAGACGCTTAGTTTACGAGATAATCGCATTTAAAGATTTCCATATGAAAATCCTCCATTGGGCACCCATTTCATGGTGATATGCCGAGCTATTACCAGTGATTCCTGAAGTATTTTATAGTGATCACAAATTAAGCCCCTTTTCTCGATTAGACGCTTAGTTTACGAGATAATCGCATTTAAAGATTTCCATATGAAAATCCACCATTGGCCACCCATTTCATGGTGATACTCCCATATATTACACTGATTTCTTCAGTACTTTATAGTGATCACAAATTAAGCTCCTTTTCTTGATTAGACGCTTAGTTTACGAGATAATCGCATTTAAAGATTTCCATATGAAAATATACCATTGGGCACCCATTTCATGGTGATACTCCCATACATTACCACTGATTTCTTCAGTACTTTATAGTGATCACAAATTAAGCTCCTTTTCTCGATTAGACGCTTAGTTTACGAGTTAATCGCATTTAAAGATTTCCATATGAAAATATACCATTGGGCACCCATTTCATGGTGATACTCCCATATATTTCCAGTGATTTCTTCAGTATTTTATAGTGATCACAAATTAAGCTCCTTTTCTCGATTAGACGCTTAGTTTACGAGATAATCGCATTTAAAGATTTCCATATGAAAATCCTCCATTGGGCACCCATTTCATGGTGATATGCCGAGCTATTACCAGTGATTCCTGAAGTATTTTATAGTGATCACAAATTAAGCCCCTTTTCTCGATTAGACGCTTAGTTTACGAGATAATCGCATTTAAAGATTTCCATATGAAAATCCTCCATTGGGCACCCATTTCATGGTGATATGCCGAGCTATTACCAGTGATTCCTGAAGTATTTTATAGTGATCACAAATTAAGCCCCTTTTCTCGATTAGACGCTTAGTTTACGAGATAATCGCATTTAAAGATTTCCATATGAAAATCCACCATTGGCCACCCATTTCATGGTGATACTCCCATACATTACACTGATTTCTTCAGTATTTTATAGTGATCACAAATTAAGCTCCTTTTCTTGATTAGACGCTTAGTTTACGAGATAATCGCATTTAAAGATTTCCATATGAAAATCCTCCATTGGGCACCCATTTCATGGTGATACTCCCATACATTACCACTGATTTCTTCAGTACTTTATAGTGATCACAAATTAAGCTCCTTTTCTCGATTAGACGCTTAGTTTACGAGATAATCGCATTTAAAGATTTCCATATGAAAATCCACCATTGGCCACCCATTTCATGGTGATACTCCCATATATTACACTGATTTCTTCAGTACTTTATAGTGATCACAAATTAAGCTCCTTTTCTCGATTAGACGCTTAGTTTATGAGATAATCCCATTTAAAGATTTCCATATGAAAATCCACCATTGGGCACCCATTTCATGGTGATATGCCGAGCTATTACCAGTGATTCCTGAAGTATTTTATAGTGATCACAAATTAAGCCCATTTTCTCGATTAGACGCTTAGTTTACGAGATAATCGCATTTAAAGATTTCCATATGAAAATCCTCCATTGGGCACCCATTTCATGGTGATATGCCGAGCTATTACCAGTGATTCCTGAAGTATTTTATAGTGATCACAAATTAAGCCCCTTTTCTCGATTAGACGCTTAGTTTACGAGATAATCGCATTTAAAGATTTCCATATGAAAATCCACCATTGGCCACCCATTTCATGGTGATACTCCCATCTATTACACTGATTTCTTCAGTACTTTATAGTGATCACAAATTAAGCTCCTTTTCTCGATTAGACGCTTAGTTTACGAGATAATCGCATTTAAAGATTTCCATATGAAAATATACCATTGGGCACCCATTTCATGGTGATACTCCCATATATTACACTGATTTCTTCAGTACTTTATAGTGATCACAAATTAAGCTCCTTTTCTCGATTAGACGCTTAGTTTACGAGATAATCGCATTTAAAGATTTCCATATGAAAATATACCATTGGGCACCCATTTCATGGTGATACTCCCATATATTACACTGATTTCTTCAGTACTTTATAGTGATCACAAATTAAGCTTCTTTTCTCGATTAGACGCTTAGTTTACGAGATAATCGCATTTAAAGATTTCCATATGAAAATATACCATTGGGCACCCATTTCATGGTGATACTGCCATATATTTCCAGTGATTTCTTCAGTATTTTATAGTGATCACAAATTAAGCTTCTTTTCTCGATTAGACGCTTAGTTTACGAGTTAATCGCATTTAAAGATTTCCATATGAAAATATACCATTGGGCACCCATTTCATGGTGATACTCCCATATATTTCCAGTGATTTCTTCAGTATTTTATAGTGATCACAAATTAAGCTCCTTTTCTCGATTAGACGCTTAGTTTACGAGATAATCGCATTTAAAGATTTCCATATGAAAATCCTCCATTGGGCACCCATTTCATGGTGATATGCCGAGCTATTACCAGTGATTCCTGAAGTATTTTATAGTGATCACAAATTAAGCCCCTTTTCTCGATTAGACGCTTAGTTTACGAGATAATCGCATTTAAAGATTTCCATATGAAAATCCACCATTGGCCACCCATTTCATGGTGATACTCCCATCTATTACACTGATTTCTTCAGTACTTTATAGTGATCACAAATTAAGCTCCTTTTCTCGATTAGACGCTTAGTTTACGAGATAATCGCATTTAAAGATTTCCATATGAAAATATACCATTGGGCACCCATTTCATGGTGATACTCCCATATATTACACTGATTTCTTCAGTACTTTATAGTGATCACAAATTAAGCTCCTTTTCTCGATTAGACGCTTAGTTTACGAGATAATCGCATTTAAAGATTTCCATATGAAAATATACCATTGGGCACCCATTTCATGGTGATACTCCCATATATTACACTGATTTCTTCAGTACTTTATAGTGATCACAAATTAAGCTTCTTTTCTCGATTAGACGCTTAGTTTACGAGATAATCGCATTTAAAGATTTCCATATGAAAATATACCATTGGGCACCCATTTCATGGTGATACTGCCATATATTTCCAGTGATTTCTTCAGTATTTTATAGTGATCACAAATTAAGCTTCTTTTCTCGATTAGACGCTTAGTTTACGAGTTAATCGCATTTAAAGATTTCCATATGAAAATATACCATTGGGCACCCATTTCATGGTGATACTCCCATATATTTCCAGTGATTTCTTCAGTATTTTATAGTGATCACAAATTAAGCTCCTTTTCTCGATTAGACGCTTAGTTTACGAGATAATCGCATTTAAAGATTTCCATATGAAAATCCTCCATTGGGCACCCATTTCATGGTGATATGCCGAGCTATTACCAGTGATTCCTGAAGTATTTTATAGTGATCACAAATTAAGCCCCTTTTCTCGATTAGACGCTTAGTTTACGAGATAATCGCATTTAAAGATTTCCATATGAAAATCCACCATTGGCCACCCATTTCATGGTGATACTCCCATACATTACACTGATTTCTTCAGTATTTTATAGTGATCACAAATTAAGCTCCTTTTCTTGATTAGACGCTTAGTTTACGAGATAATCGCATTTAAAGATTTCCATATGAAAATATACCATTGGGCACCCATTTCATGGTGATACTCCCATACATTACCACTGATTTCTTCAGTACTTTATAGTGATCACAAATTAAGCTCCTTTTCTCGATTAGACGCTTAGTTTACGAGATAATCGCATTTAAAGATTTCCATATGAAAATCCACCATTGGCCACCCATTTCATGGTGATACTCCCATATATTACACTGATTTCTTCAGTACTTTATAGTGATCACAAATTAAGCTCCTTTTCTCGATTAGACGCTTAGTTTATGAGATAATCCCATTTAAAGATTTCCATATGAAAATCCACCATTGGGCACCCATTTCATGGTGATATGCCGAGCTATTACCAGTGATTCCTGAAGTATTTTATAGTGATCACAAATTAAGCCCATTTTCTCGATTAGACGCTTAGTTTACGAGATAATCGCATTTAAAGATTTCCATATGAAAATCCTCCATTGGGCACCCATTTCATGGTGATATGCCGAGCTATTACCAGTGATTCCTGAAGTATTTTATAGTGATCACAAATTAAGCCCCTTTTCTCGATTAGACGCTTAGTTTACGAGATAATCGCATTTAAAGATTTCCATATGAAAATCCACCATTGGCCACCCATTTCATGGTGATACTCCCATCTATTACACTGATTTCTTCAGTACTTTATAGTGATCACAAATTAAGCTCCTTTTCTCGATTAGACGCTTAGTTTACGAGATAATCGCATTTAAAGATTTCCATATGAAAATATACCATTGGGCACCCATTTCATGGTGATACTCCCATATATTTCCAGTGATTTCTTCAGTACTTTATAGTGATCACAAATTAAGCTCCTTTTCTCGATTAGACGCTTAGTTTACGAGATAATCGCATTTAAAGATTTCCATATGAAAATATACCATTGGGCACCCATTTCATGGTGATACTGCCATATATTTCCAGTGATTTCTTCAGTATTTTATAGTGATCACAAATTAAGCTTCTTTTCTCGATTAGACGCTTAGTTTACGAGTTAATCGCATTTAAAGATTTCCATATGAAAATATACCATTGGGCACCCATTTCATGGTGATACTCCCATATATTTCCAGTGATTTCTTCAGTATTTTATAGTGATCACAAATTAAGCTCCTTTTCTCGATTAGACGCTTAGTTTACGAGATAATCGCATTTAAAGATTTCCATATGAAAATCCTCCATTGGGCACCCATTTCATGGTGATACTCCCATATATTACACTGATTTCTTCAGTACTTTATAGTGATCACAAATTAAGCTCCTTTTCTCGATTAGACGCTTAGTTTACGAGATAATCGCATTTAAAGATTTCCATATGAAAATATACCATTGGGCACCCATTTCATGGTGATACTCCCATATAGTACACTGATTTCTTCAGTACTTTATAGTGATCACAAATTAAGCTCCTTTTCTCGATTAGACGCTTAGTTTACGAGATAATCGCATTTAAAGATTTCCATATGAAAATATACCATTGGGCACCCATTTCATGGTGATACTCCCATATATTACACTGATTTCTTCAGTACTTTATAGTGATCACAAATTAAGCTCCTTTTCTGGATTAGACGCTTAGTTTACGAGATAATCGCATTTAAAGATTTCCATATGAAAATATACCATAAGGCACCCATTTCATGGTGATACTCCCATATATTACCACTGAATTCTTCAGTATTTTATAGTGATCACAAATTAAACTCCTTTTCTCGATTAGACGCTTAGTTTACGAGATAATCGCATTTAAAGATTTCCATATGAAAATATACCATTAGGCACCCATTTCATGGTGATACTCCCATATATTACCACTGATTTCTTCAGTATTTTATAGTGATCACAAATTAAGCTCCTTTTCTTGATTAGACGCTTAGTTTACGAGATAATCGCATTTAAAGATTTCCATATGAAAATATACCATTGGGCACCCATTTCATGGCGATACTCCCATATATTACCACTGATTTCTTCAGTATTTTATAGTGATCACAAATTAAACTCCTTTTCTCGATTAGACGCTTAGTTTACGAGATAATCGCATTTAAAGATTTCCATATGAAAATATACCATTGGGCACCCATTTCATGGTGATACTCCCATATATTACCACTGATTTCTTCAGTATTTTATAGTGATCACAAATTAAACTCCTTTTCTCGATTAGACGCTTAGTTTACGAGATAATCGCATTTAAAGATTTCCATATGAAAATATACCATTAGGCACCCATTTCATGGTGATACTCCCATATATTACCAGTGATTTCTTCAGTATTTTATAGTGATCACAAATTAAGCTCCTTTTCTCGATTAGACGCTTAGTTTACGAGATAATCGCATTTAAAGATTTCCATATGAAAATCCACCATTGGGCACCCATTTCATGGTGATACTCCCATATATTACCAGTGATTCCTGAAGTATTTTATAGCGATCACAAATTAAGCTCCTTTTCTCGATTAGACGCTTAGTTTACGAGATAATCGCATATAAAGATTTCCATATGAAAATATACCATTGGGTACCCATTTCATGGTGATACTCCCATATATTACCAGAGATACCTGAAGTATTTTATAGTGATCACAAATTAAGCTCCTTTTCTCGATTAGACGCTTAGTTTACGAGTTAATCGCATTTAAAGATTTCCATATAAAAATTCATCATTGGGCACCCATTTCATGGTGATACTCCCATATATTTCCAGTGATTTCTTCAGTACTTTATAGTGATCACAAATTAAGCTCCTTTTCTCGATTAGACGCTTAGTTTACGAGATAATCGCATTTAAAGATTTCCATATGAAAATATACCATTGGGCACCCTTTTCATGGTGATACTCCCATATATTTCCAGTGATTTCTTCAGTATTTTATAGTGATCACAAATTAAGCTCCTTTTCTCGATTAGACGCTTAGTTTACGAGTTAATCGCATTTAAAGATTTCCATATGAAAATCCACCATTGGGCACCCATTTCATGGTGATACTCCCATATATTACCAGAGATTCCTGAAGTATTTTATAGTGATCACAAATTAAGCTCCTTTTCTCGATTAGACGCTTAGTTTACGAGTTAATCGCATTTAAAGATTTCCATATGAAAATTCATCATTGGGCACCCATTTCATGGTGATACTCCCATATATTTCCAGTGATTTCTTCAGTATTTTATAGTGATCACAAATTAAGCTCCTTTTCTCGATTAGACGCTTAGTTTACGAGATAATCGCATTTAAAGATTTCCATATGAAAATTCATCATTGGGCACCCATTTTATGGTGATACTCCCATATATTTCCAGTGATTTCTTTAGTTTTTTATAGTGATCACAAATTTAGCTCCTTTTCTCGATTAGACGCTTAGTTTACGAGATAATCGCATTTAAAGATTTCCATATGAAAATCCACCATTTCATGGTGATACTCCCATATATTACCACTGATTTCTTCAGTATTTTATAGTGATCACAAATTAAGCTCCTTTTCTCGATTAGACGCTTAGTTTACGAGATAATCGCATTTAAAGATTTCCATATGAAAATCCACCATTGGGCACCCATTTCATGGTGATATGCCGAGCTATTACCAGTGATTCCTGAAGTATTTTATAGTGATCACAAATTAAGCTCCTTT